>JAYXIM010013676.1:0-31789 GCA_037575425.1 Anastrepha fraterculus | reverse complement strand
TTTGCGCGAAGCTATTAGGAAAAGTGGATTAACGGTTAGTCAACCTCTAGCTTTTGTAAAATGATAATTGGTGACCATTTGGTCAAAAACATAATCTATGTTATTTTGCATTATCCAAAATCACTTGACTTAGCTGGGTGTAACTTAGGGCTATTCAATGAACTAAAATGGCTACTCCTAATACACAGTTCCCATTACCCAGGTCCCAAGGCAAGGGCAAAATAAAAAAATTTTAATTACTCTTTTGCAATTGTTTCTACATGAAATCGCTCGTGTAAGTAATGGCGATCATTTTGAACCCAAAATTATTAAAATCGGTTAATTTTTGGCTAAGTTATGGGCATTTAAAAAAAAATTTCTTATATTATTAAAAAAAATCGATTTTGAGCCGAAAAACAAAATTGCCGATAAAGCTTGAAAAAAAATTTTTTCGGGCGAACAAAAAAATACGTGTCTCATTATTTTGACCAGAGAGCAACATATTTGAGTTAAATCGAAATCGAAGAACATGTCCCGAATAGCCCTTTTGAATTGAAATGGAAAGAATGTATATAAGAAATTTTTTTTTAATTACTCATAGTCAAAAATAAGCCGATTTGAATGATTCTGGGTTCAAAATAATCGTAATTACTTACACGAGCGACTTCATGCAGAAACAATTGCGAAAAAGTAGTTGAAAATGTTTTATTTTGCAAAAAACAAAAAGTGCGAAAAAGGTTTTTTACTCAAAAATTCATTACTCAAAAACAACTCATTTTAGCTACTGGGCATTCAGCTTAATTGAAGTTTGAGGTATCCTCTTGATTTGGAAATATATATAATATTATAAAAATAAAAAAAATACACTTTTTGAAATATTGAATTTCGAAAAAATTTCAATTTTTTTTTTTTGCTAAATAAAAAATGTTCACCTACCTTTTTGCAATTGTTTCAACATGAAGTCGCTCGTGTAAGTAATTACGATCATTTTGAACCCAGAATTATTCAAATCGGTTCATTTTTGACTAAGTTATGGGCATTTAAAAAAAAGTTTTTCTTATATAATTAAAAAAAATCGAGTTTGAGCCGAAAAACAAAATTGCCGATAACTCTTGAAAAAAAATTTTTTCGGGCGAACAAAAAAATACGTGTCTCATTAGTTTGACCAGAGAGCAACATATTTCAGTTACATCGAAATCGAAGAACATGACCCGAATAGCCCGGTTGAATTGAAATGGAAAGCATCATATATATTTCGATTCAAACCTATTTCTTACATTTATAAATAAATAAAATAAAAACAAAAAAGCATATCTATATAAAATTAATAAATAACTAAGTAAAAACAAATACAAAAGAAAAAAATTAAAACACAAATTAAGAACAAATAAATAATTACAAGAATTTTAAAACTCAAGTGGAATTGGATTGATCACACGCTATGCAAACCACATGACGAAATCTCTAGACAAGGTAGCAGACGTTGATGGAAATCGAAATGGAGAATCTCCAGCTAAGTTGCAACGTGATTAAAACTCATGCCAAGCTTTGTTCCTTAACGGAACGATATTATCTACTATATGTATATATAAATACACAAGTAAATACAATAAAGAAATAAAAATACTCAAAAAATGAAAAACAAAAAAAAAACAAAAAAATACAATAAAATAAAAAAAAAATAAAATGAAAACATAAATAAATAAAAAAAAAAAAACAAATAAAAATACAAAAATACATATAAAAAGTAAAAATGCAAATAAATAAACAAATAAAAAATAAAAAAAATAAATAAACAACAAAACAATTAAAAATAACAACAAAAAACTTTAAAAAATACATAAAAGTAAAAATAAATAAAATAAAAATACGAACAAATAATGGAGAAAATATAAAAAAAAAAAAAATAATTAAAGAAATAAAATAAAATAAAAAAAAATAAAATAAATATAAAAAAAATAAAATAAATAAGTTAATAATAATAATTTGTTTATGCCTGAAAATTTGCATTTTTTGAACGTTTTTTAAATCGCGTATGATGAGTATTAATTTGTTAAATAGATATTTTCTTTCAAATTCTTTTCCTCCATTTCATAATATTAAATAAACTAAATCAAGTATTTTAGTGTTTGACATAATGGCTTTCGGCTTAATATAATATAGACTTAATATGTATTTTATTTAAAATTGAACTAATTGTCATATGCATTTATTTTATTTTTTTTTTAAGTTTACAGCTAAGACATCATTTTCAAAGTTATAAATATGTAAAGTAAATTATGCAACTCATACTAAGACTTATTTTCAAAAAATTCGTCTTCGGCTTCAAAAATTAACGTTTTATTTAATAACTTCGTTTTTTCAGTTAATCCTCGGTACTCCAAATTATATCAAATAAAAAAAAATACCTTTGAACAATTTAAATTTGTATATATTTTATATTTAAGAGTGGAAAAATTCATTTTTATGTGTCGCATTTTCCGTTGTAATGAGTGGTTTTTTTGAGGTACTGCTAAAATTATTTGTAGGATGTATGATGTTTTTAAGATGACGCTATCTTAATTTATTGCAAATTTTTTTTCTTAGTTTTTGATTTTTTTTACTCTAAGTCTACATTAAGGAGGTACTCATAAGACTTTTGTCATACGCCCTTTACTTGTATGTTACATATCTATCATATAGTCTGGATGATGCTTGATAAATAAATAAAAACAAAAAAAATGTATGCTTTATTGTCATTGATGGTATGTTGTAGTTGAATAAAGGAATAAACGTGGAATTAGTTACTATTTAGTTTTAAAATTGTCCTTTCTGTAATGAATTCAATATTAAAAACCTTGCAGGATAATATTTTTAAAGGGCGTATTTGAAATGTGCCAGAGGATAATTGAAGACAAAAGTTATATTTTATTATGTTTTGATTTCTTCCTTCAACTGATACACATATACACATAGATATTTTGTCTAAACTATTTAAAAGACAGATGTACGTTACAATTTACGGTCCTGTTGGGACTATAGGGAGTATAGCATAAAATGAGTAAATTCATAAAATACGGGAACTGTATGAAGTTTGCACTGATAACTTCGAGTTGAAGTCGACACCACGTGCCGTAGGCCGAATTACATACAATTTCAATCGGATAGTTTTTAATACAAAAAGAAAAATAAGTAGAAGAGAAGTAGTTTTTTTTTAAACGCCGCTCCTCGGCATGCGGGCAAGCACCACTCAGTGCATTTCTGCCATGAAAGAGCTCCTCTTAAAAATCATGTGGCATTGCTGGTTCTTCCACTTGAGGAACAACATCAAGACGCAGATCACAAACGGGAATAAAGTAGTCGGTCAAACTAAAATGTAAGCGCCAATTATTATTACTTTTATTATGCATTGAAACAACAACGTTGGTGTTTTGGGGGAGTTCAATGGGCACGCACTTTAAATTCGTTAATATTTCTCAAGTGCCAGACTATTGCTTTTTATTTTTTTGTTTGTTTTTAGGAATGTTCAACTACAATTAAAGTTCTTTGGTGATAAACAAAAATCACATTGTAAGACCTATTGTAAGGCGCAGAAGAGAGAAAAATGCTACAGCGACTGCGAATATCTCAGACGTTAGAACTATGAGCTGTAAGAGCCGTACCACGACATATAAGTAGACATAGTGTGGATGCACTGTCTAAGTCATGTCGGAATATATCTGCTGGTGGTAGCAGAGGAAAACGAAAAACTCCTTTGCGTTAGAAATATACAGTGGAAAAGGAGGAAGAAACTACTTGCGCAGGTTCATTTGAACTGGGCCAAAATCAATTTTTCGTCGCCAATCAAGAAGAGGAATAATGTACTCTGTAGGTTAGAATGCCGATTTACATTCTATTTATTAGCTGTCGGCACAATGAAAGGTAATAAAATGCTCGATTACTTTTCTGCAAATAATTTTTGATGTCCTTAATTACTTTCCTAAAGGGATCAGAAGTCCTCATGCACTCGCTAAGTCATCTAAGTCGCAGCATTTGCGTATGAGGATATGTTTCCTTCTATATTCTATATATGGTTAACTTTTTATGTGATTTCAATTGCATGAGTATGTATTTATGTAGGTAGGTATGCATATGTAAATTGCTTGAAGCCAATACTCACCTGTTACATTTGAATTGGTTTTATTCCAATTCTGCCAATCATCGACTTTCGTAAAATTTGCATTATACATCTCACAGTTACTGTGTGTGCTGGTGCCGCGATTATCCTTCTGCCTGTATAAATAGCATAGCAGGTTATACACACACATACACGTATGTATGTATACATGTGTATGTTTGCGAATTTGTATAGATGTGTGCGCGTGTGTGAGCGAGTGATATTGGCCCACGAAATGCAAATACAAATAAAAGAATTGAGTTTAAATTTTAATTTCTGCCATGGGAACGACTTATTGAAAAAAAAGGAAATAAAATAAATCAAAAAAGCAATAAAATTAAATAAAATACTCTATCCGCGTACTTGTTGGTTCAATGAACAACTCAGAAAGTCAACAACGAACAGCTGCCAATTGTTGGCAATCCCGCTTGTCTTGTTCTTGCTCAAATAATGCTGATGTGACGAGCAAGTTAAATTTCTCTTTCGAAATTAAAATGGTTTCGTTCAATGTACTAGGGGTGTTTTATTTTTTTTGTTTTGTTTTTAGTCTTTCAATTTCTAATTAATTTAGGTTCCTCTATACACTGCGTAAAATAACTAAAGCACAGAGATTTATCGGCAAATTTTGCCCATTGATTTCTTTCTCATTTATTTAATAACTTTTAGTGAAAATATATGTAGTTCGTTTTCACACAAAAGCTATATACATAAATACGAGTTTGAAACTTGAAAAAAATTAAAAAAAAAAAAAAGAAAATGCATACAATTTTTACTTTTAAACAAATGTCAAGTAAGCAGCTGTACAACCTACTGAGTTTTAGAGGAATAATAAAATAAATAAAATAGAAAATAATAAAAGTTTAAAAACGCTAAAAAATTACACTGGTTTTTGAAATTTTTTCGCTGCTGCGCTACTGCCACAGAAACATTGAATGATGAATATTTATCCACTAAAGTATATACAGTTTATTAAGCTACTAGTGGGCCTGTATTGTTGCCGAACATTTTTGTTATTTCTTTGAAAGCACTTCTTGACAATGCAATCAGATTCTGCGACTAGTCGTGTGAAAGGTTGGACGTTAATATTACACATTGGGATTTTCTACATTACTCGTCTTTCTAACTACATTTCACTTCTAGCTCTGAGCTTGAGTGCAAACGAAAAGTGCAACAGAATAAATCGGTTTTTGAGATGAAATAAGAAATAAGAGATGAGGAAGATAAAAAGTGTAAGACGAAGAACGGAAGAATACCCAAAGAGCTGATGGAAAGTAAAGTTATAAGGGTTAGAAAGAAAAAACGAAATACAGAACCCACGTACTATAGGGGTTTTCAGTAAGAGCGCTTCAACTTTTGAACTTTTTTGAATAAAACACAAACGGTTTGACTTTTAACTAATTTTTTTTTTATTATCGAGTTTGAACATATACATTTAAGTATGAAATTCGATTTCTTTTGCATGATCACTGCGTGCACGTTTTACGAAGTCCAATCGTTGAGCCCAATTTTCGACCACTCTTTTGCATAAATTGGCCAAAATTCCAGCAATTTCGCGTTCAATATTGGCTCTGAGCTCACAAATCGTCGCCGGCTTGTTACTGTAGACCAATGACTTCACATAACCCCAAAACGGAACGGCTTGTTAAATGGACCGTAAAATGGCCGTAATGCTCTTAAAGTAGCAGCAACAGAGCAATTATTTTTATTTTCATAAAAAATTTGCACGATTTGCAATCGTTGCTCAAGTGTGTAGCGTTCCATGATGAAATGTATACTAATGAAGTTTACAAATGACAAGCGAAAAATAAAAAATATTGCGTCGTTCGCCCTCCCTATCGGAAAAAAGTTGAAGCGCACCAATTGAATAACCCTATATAAGTATTATATGGTGAAGGGCGTCAATACATTTCAAGATATTTGAATTTTCAGAAATCCAATTTCAAATTTTCAAATTTTCATGATAATAGACTATTTAACTGAACCATAGACCGGCCAGCCAATAGCATTTTTACGTGCTTTAGTAATTTAAATAAAGGTTGGTGAAGTAAGTGAAAACGTTCCCAGCCATAGATTTGCAATGATTTGCTCTAATACATTTTTTTTTTTTGAATTTCCGCTAAATATGCAATTATTTTAAAGGGTAATCAAATTGGAGGTCATTTTTCCAATGGGATTTTTTTGACAGATCACGCATGACTACTGCTTAACATAATTTTTTCAGTATTCATTGACATTTTATCTTGGAAAGACTTATGTCTCAAAAATCGGCGCTCTATAAAAAGAGGTCATCGCGCGCTGAGGCCAACTTATGGTATACACAACCGTTGAGGTCCATTTTTGGCTTAATATGTAGCTCCGTCAATAAGCAAAATTGCCATATTCGGACTGAAGAGTAAGCATAAGCCATTCCAGAACAGCCATTACATCCAATGACTCTTTGGCGCGGCCTACGAGCTGCAGGAAACATCGGGCCATATTTCTTCAAAGGTGAGGCTGGCGCCAAGGTAACAGTGTGGGCGAACACTATCGCGCTGTGATAAACGACCTTTTGATGCCGGGAATTGAAGCCTTGATATCCACAACATGTAGTTGCAACAAGACGCCGCTGCTTGTTATACAACCCGTGAAACTATGGATTTACTGCGTCGTCGTTTCGGTGAGCAATTTATCTCTCGTCTCGGACCAATAGATTGGCTACCAAGATCGTGTGATATCACACCTTTGGACTTTTATTTAAAGGGTTAGTCAAGTTAGTCAAAGCATTAATGTGGATAAGTAAACTTCGTTTGAGGCATTGGAAGCAAACAATAATAAATTTATAAACAAGATACCGACCGAAGTCCTTCAGCGAGTCATTCGAAATTGGTGTTTACGTATGGCCGGTGGACGATGGATGATACCTCTAAATTGATCACCTTTTATAATCAAATGAGATATAATCCTTTTGAAAGTTTTTCACATCCCCTTTGGCGAATATTTTGACTTTGGTATTTTCACTATTTTTGATTTTTGTTTTAGGGTTCAGGCAAATTTTTGTTCATTATTCAAATAAAATCGGCCGGTTTTCTGATATACAAATGAAAAATAAAATTTATAATAGAAAATTGAAGCAGGTAGTACAACTGCGTTCAAACGTTGCGGCCGCTCATATGTGAGCAAGCTGAGAAAATTGATATCATCAAAATTAATTAATTTCTGATGTTTCACAGTCTAGCTTTGCACGCTGTGACTTTTTATACAATTGGTATGCCGCTCTGTGAAAACCGTTTGGAAACCTAAGAGTTACCATGAGTCATAGGTAATAACGTAACCTTAATTAACACATTAATAAAAAAAGACAAATATACAATTAAAAACACCCCTAATACGCTAGCATATACTCGGGTGAGTAGTAAAATTTGCATAGTTCAATCGAATACTTACGTCGGCAGCGTTATTCGCCGCCACTCGTCCAGCGTATAGTTGGTGAGTTCCTGGCCCGGCACAGTGCACCAATGTTCCGGAATATCAAGCGCCAATATGATATTCATATATACCATCGAGCCAGCAGCGGCTAAACCTAGTACGAAGGTCATATTGTAGATAAGTTGAAATCGTCCATGGTTGCCAACGCGTTCCATGATCTTCTGGAAGGGATCGTTTTCTTCGGACTCATCGAATTCAACCTCATCATTCGCTGGCAGAGTTTTGTTGACGTCGCCATTTTTCTTTTCATCCAACATATCTTGATTTTGCGTATGCATTTGCATGTGTGTGTTTGTGTGAGTGAGTGATATATTCAAGTTTGGTGAAATCTCTTATGTTTAGAATGGCAATTCGGCAACTGACAACGATACTCTGAAAATATTGCATTTGTTTTGATTTTAAAGTATATATACATACAGACATATTCACAAAGCGAGTTGTTGTAGCAAGAAGTGCAATAACCCTGCCGATATAAAGTTTTAGTACCTACGATTAGGTATTCATATTAAGCGCCTTATTTTTGTTTGTCACGTTTACTAGCATTCGACAGGGAGATACTTTGGTGGGCGCACTTTGAATTAGTTTATTACTTTCGTATGAGGTTTATTGTTTTATATCACTAAAATTTCTTGTTACTTTTATTCGAGTGTATGTATGAGCATAAATTTGTGTACAGAAAAATTTTATGAAGGAACTTTTATCATTTTAGTGACGTGTTGACGTTAACTTTGCAGGGGATCTATTCTGAATAAGTCAAACATTTTTATACTGGTTCCGTCATAATTCTCCTCTGAATAACTAAATATGGACGAATAGGAATACCTAAGACAATAAATTTTCAATAAAGATAAAATATTTAACAATAATAACAATAAAATTAATATTTAACAATAATTTATCTTCTTTGAAAATTTATTTTTTATTAATTTATTATTTAACACTAATTAACTATCTTTGAAAATTTATTTTCTATATTTTTATTTTATCTCTCAACGCTGGGAAATGGCAGTATTTGTTTTTCTCTAGACATAAAGTGACAATTGACTATCTTTAAAGATTTGAAACTGCTACTCTGACTATACTTTGATATCAACCTGCACGCTCTCTTCATAGATTTTCTGAAAGCGCTCGATAGTATTGAAAAATAGAATTCGTGTTACGCATGCAAGGAATACCGAAAAAATTGGATTTGCTAGTAAGTTTAACCCTCGCTGAGGCCTATTCCAATAATGTAAGGCAAAACGACTGATTTATATATAGTTGAATCAGCAGCAAACCAGGGATATGCGCTGTCTACGCTTGCGTGCAATCTGATCCTAGACTATATGATTAAACAGGTAGATCCATCAGGTTGATCTATATTCAAAAAAGTTTCCCAAATATATAGCTTGGCTGATGACCGGTTAACTTCGCGAGATATATAAATATTCCCAGTGAAGTATTTCAAGCACTCCGACTAAAAGCAAAATTTTCCGGCTTAAAGATCAAATAAAGCAAAATGAAGTAACTTGCAAGACTTAATGAGTTGAGAAAAGCGTCAGATCATAGAATTGCCGATCATGAATTAGAAGGTGTGGATAAAATTAAATGCCTCGGACTGCTTTTCAGTACGACAGCTAAAACAATGATTGTTATCCAAGACCGTATACAACCGGAAAACGGAACATATTTTGCCCACGTTAAACTGTTAAAAAGCAAGCTCTTGAGTAAGAAAACGAAAAACCAAATATACAAAATACTGATTCGACCAGTGGCAACGTATGGATGCGAAACGTGGACATTGAAAGCGGAGCATACTGGGTCCAGTACGAGGGCTCTACACATGAAATATAACAGCGAGCTAGAGGAATTCCTGCAAGGGAAACAGCACATCCGATGGTTCGGACACGTTTGCAGCATAATAAAAATAGATAGATAAAAGAATACCTCGCAAAGTTCTACACTCCCGCATGCTTGTTGAAAAGCGAAAAGGGCGACAACGAAAAAGATGGTCAGACGACGTTGAGGACGTTCTAATAGGCATAGGCGTGACCAACTATCGTAGTCTTGCTATGGACTGAGATGAATGGAGAAGAATTGTGGAGGAAGCTCAGGCTTGCAACGAGCAGTGATGCTATGAATAATTTATGAACATAATCATCTGGGTGTCATCTTTTCTTCGAAAATGCCATTTTCAAAACATATAGATTTTATCATTACTAAGCCTAGGTCTATGTTTGGATTCCTAATGAGGTATTAAAACGAGTTCCGAGACCTTTCCTTTGGAGTGATTGAGAAAAAGATTTTGCGAAGAATTTTTGAACCTATGCACGTTGGTAGCGGCGAATATCACAAGCGATTGACCAATAAGCTGTATGAGCTTTACGACGACATAGACAGCACAGCGAATGAAGATCCAGTGGCTACGTTGGCTGGGCCATGTCGTCCGAATGAATACAAACGCTCCGGTTCCTAAAGTATTCGATGCGATACCAGCTGGTGGTAGCAGAGGCAGAGGAAGGACTCCTCTGCGTTGAAAGTTCAGGTGGAGAAGGACTTGGCTTCACTTGGTGTGCTCAACTGCCGCCGGTTACACGCGAAAAAAACGACTGACGCGCTTTATTAAACTCGGCAAAAATCACGTAGGCGGTCATCACGCCAATCAAGAAGATCACACCTTGAGTAATGCAGTAACATATGGGATCCTATCTATTCCTGCTCTACCTTAACAGGGCTCCTGTACGCATATAATGTCAAAGATCTGTTTAAGTTAGAACTAATATTGTAGATGCAAGCTTTTGAATGATTTTAGAGAAAAATTAGTATTGTACAAAAACAACAACAATATTTGTTTTCATATGTGATTCATGAACGTACTCGAGCAAATTCCACGCTGTACATTTCATGAATCAAAAGTTGTGTGATAATAACAACGTATGCTTATGGCCGGTCTAAATATAATGTAATATATAAAATTGATTAGAATCCAGTCAGAGCCAGTTCGATTTTTGCGGAATTTTACTTAAATTTTTTTTTGTTTACTGCTAATAATGGTCCGTCTGGCAGCATAGCAAAACACAGTTCAGTGATAGTGTCCGTTAAAAATCTTTGCCATAATACAGATGTAGGTATGTATTTGTGGTACCGAAAGTCAATCTCACTTTATTATCGTCCGTTAAGACTTTTTAGCTATTGTCTTTTTAAGTAGTTGGTTTAAACAGCTGACGCACATTTCGTCTTTTGTTTCACTGTCAAACATCTTTAGTTTGGTCTATAATTTAACCATGAATCGTCCTACAAACGAACAACGCTTGCAACTCATTGAATTTTATTACAAAAATGCGTATTCTGTTAAGAAAGCTTATCGCGCGCTTCTTCCATTTTATGGTCAGTTTAATGGACCCACTGAAGCGGCTATTCGAGCTATTGTGACTAAATTTAGAAGCAAATTTACATTATTGGACATCAAACCACCAACACGCTCACGTAGAGTGCGAACTGGAGAAAATATCGCAGCTGTATCGGCCAGTGTTAATGATGACCATCAATTATCGATTCGTCGCCGTTCGCAGCAGTGGAAAATTTTGCGAAAGGATTTAGGTGTGAAGCCTCTCAAAATACAGCTGGTGCAAGAATTGAAGCCGAACGACCTACCGGAACGCAGAATTTTTGGTGAATGGGCTCCTGGAAAGTTGGCCGAAGATTAACTTTTTTATGGAAAAATTGTGTTCAGCGACGAAGTTCATTTTTGGATCAATGGGTACGTAAATAAGCAGAATTGTCGATTTTGGAGTGCAGATCAGCCAGAATAATTGCAAGAGCTACCAATGTATCCAGAAAAGGTCGCAGTTTGGTGCGGTTTATGGGCTGGAGGTATCATTGGACCGTACTTCTTCAAAGCTGCTGCGAATCGTAACGTGACTGTGAATGGTGAGCGCTACCGTGAAATGCTATCCAATTTTTTTTTTGCCCAAAATGCAAGAGCTTGACTTGCGTGACATGTGATTTCAGCAGAACGGTGCCACATGCCACACAGCACGCGTAACAATGGACTTGTTGAGAGGCGAGTTCGGTGAACATTTTATTTCACGTTTGGGACCTGTCAATTGGCCACCCAGATCGTGCGATATAACGCCTTTAGATTATTTTTTGTGGGGCTATGTTAAAGTTCATGTCTATTCAGACAAGCCTGCTTCAATTAACGCATTGGAAGACAACATTAAAGCATTTATGTGTGAGATAACGGTCGAAACATTGGAAAGAGTATGCCAAAATTGGACTAAGCGGATGGACCATTTGAAGCGCAGTCGCGGTCAACTTTTGCATGAAATAATCTTCAAACATTAAATTATATGGACTGTACTATCGATTTAAATAAAAATTTCACGCAGTTTAATGAATTTTACGTGTGTTTTTTTGAAAAACTTTCCTATAGCTCTTAAAAATCACCCTTTATATATGACTTCCAAAAACAAAGATATTTAAACTCTTTAGAGTAGCAAAATTCATTAGCCGCTCTGTAGATTTTATTGAATACTTTAAAATTTGTGTAACACAACTAGAATTCATAGAAAATATAGTATTTGCAGCTTTTGGAATTTAAAATGTTGCATCCACAGCTACAGTTACAAAAATATAAATGTACAAGTAGCAATCTCCCTTTGCATGTTTTCTCACTTTTGAACTACATATAAAATTGTTTACTCCCGTCTCCTGATAAAACATTTTACTATTTTGTTTCCACTGTTTTTGCTTTTTTTGCATTCCACTCAGATTGTTTCTATGCAAGAATGTGAGAAGCATCACCACTTTGCGAGAAATCGATCAGTCATCTACCGAGAACATGAACGATTATTTCCCCCCAAACAAATGTATGAAAACTTTTATGAAAGAAATTATTTTTCCTAGTATGAATAACGTAAAAGAAACCAAATTTTTTATTCAGAAACCAGACCTAAAAACCGTGGGGACCGGTATTCTTTATTGACGTAAGTATTTTGGAAGGCGCCAAATTTTAACGCAATAATTTTGCAATAAATTGGAATGAATACTAAATGTTTTGTGTTTTATTGATTGCTTCCCCGGTATTTTTTTACCTAATATGTTTTCTTTCATTCACAAATCTGTATTTTTTTTTGCGTAACACAATTTTTGTGATAACATATCCTGTTGCCCAGTTCACTCAAATAGCTTATGTATTTATGCATATCACAGTTTTTGTTGTTGCTTTGTAATGCAATTCGCTATCCTGAGCAACTTTTGGCATTCGGTGGCAAAAGAGTTTAACCAAAAAATCTCCCAATCAGCGAAAAGTCTTTGAGCAATAAGTTTGTCGTAGAAAATTTCACAAATTCAGATGTTCCACGAACGGAAATGCTTATAACAAATAATATATGGGTACTATGTATGTATTTACAAACACTTTATTTACCTTATTTTGGCGCGAACTTTTTTAAAATATGTTTTATAAAATCAATAATCAGTTCTAATGAATTTCACAACAATGTATTTCACTCAATGTACCGTTAATAATTTATTATCCAATTGCTGCTCAAAATAATTGATCAAATTTCACTATTCTTAGATCCTGTCGAGAATGGCTTTGCCTCTAAATATCCAGAAAATTATGCCAACAAAGAAGTCTGCTCCGATTTCAGTTAAACTAAAAGATTTGAATCTTGTTTGGGTAAGCACTAAACTTAATCTGACATGCAGTTATATTTAATATAAGTAAGAATTAAAATGAAGCTATCACAAGGCGGACAATTAAAATGTTATCTCGGTTATTATATTGATAAAATAGAATCAGCCACTTGATAAGTAAATTTAATTGTTTTACTATAGCACTGTAACGTATTTGCATGCATACGAGTATTTGTTTACACATGGATTATAGATATGTACACATACATACATACAAGCACATCATAATGTGCGTAAACAATGCCTACTGACTCCAGCGTCTGTCATAATCAGAAGAAATTATAAATAGTTATAAAAACAAAGTAATTCACGTGTTTGGCGTTCAAAACAGAGCGATAGGAGGGCTGAGAGGCACACTGTGAGGGATGGAGAAGGAGCGAAGTACAGGTCGTGAAAGAGGCATAATGGATTTCACAATGTAGTTTAATCTGACAAGACGAGCCCCATAAACAGAGATTTTATACAAAAATAAATAAAACCATTTACAAAATATATACCTATATCTTCGTATGTGTGTTTGTACTTATGTAAATAAAATATTACTTCAAACTGCATAGATATTTTATAAATTAAAAACACAAGGTGTGTTTCTGGTTGGTTAGGTTAGCTTGACTTGGTTAATCTGGTTGACTTGCAGTCACGCATAGACGTGTTAGGTCCATAACGATGCCAAAGAAATTCCATTACTTATGCGCTTTGCAATAGTCCACCCGCATGGTATCTGTTTCTATTGCGAATTGAAGGATACATTCCCAACCCACTGCTGAGATATCTTCTAATCCATCAAACTGTGCTAGTGCTCCCAAATATTTTAGGCGTATCGTAAATAACGGAGTACAATCGCAAAGGAGATGCTCCACAGTTTCTCTTGTGCCCTACTGCTTCCAACTCTTGTTTCCCCGCTGTCCGAGATTCCTATCTTATAAGCATACTTACGCTGCTTTTGGGATATTCGTTTGGCTGGATTAGGGGTTTTAGGGAGATCTGGTATAAATATATTTCTAACGATTTTTCTCTTGACTATGTTTTGTGCGGCCGCCGTAGCCGGGTTGGTGCCCGACTTTGCGGTAATTTTGGTAGTGCCCAGGTTTGAAACCACGGGAATGAAACTACAAATGAGAAACACGTCGCCCGACAAACAGTGGTAAAGTGTATTTCTGCCATGAAAAAGTTTCTCTTAAAAAATATCTGTCGTTCAGAGACGGCTTAAAACTGTAGCTACCTCCATTTGTGGAGTAACATCAAGACGCATGCCACAAATAGGAGGAAGAGCTCGACCAAACATCTAAGAAGGGTGTAAGCGCCAATTACCAATACACGAGGTGTGTTAAAAAAACAAGGTGAATTTTCAAATTTCGCGGGCCACGTACATTCGACATTCGATTATTATTTTTTTATGTTGGTATACTCGTCACGAAGATATGTATGTTCACGGTTTTAGCAATATAGCATGGTTTAATTTGTTTGTGAGAGACATAAATAAGACAAATGTTTT
This sequence comes from Anastrepha fraterculus, assembly GCA_037575425.1. Lineage (NCBI taxonomy): Eukaryota > Metazoa > Arthropoda > Insecta > Diptera > Tephritidae > Anastrepha > Anastrepha fraterculus. Next base: position 17,033 of record JAYXIM010013676.1, on the reverse strand, counting down.
GCGTGTTCGGTGATTTTCTGCTATTGACTCTTGGCTCTCCCTCGAATCTAAAAATTTATGATGTGTGTTCAAGGTCGATCAAGTTTTATCGGTCGCAAGTTTGGGGTCGACAATTGCTATTCAGTTGATGGACTTCAACGTTTACTTATCAATAAGTTATTTGTTTGCCGCCAATTTATCCAAATTATACGATTCTTTGTCTTGCGGTATTTTACACAGCCAAGTCACATACTTCTGCGCACTCTTGTTGGGGAGACTGTACGCCTCGGCGCTCATAGGGTAAGCAACTTTCGACTTTTCTGGACTCTGCTGTTAAATAAGAATTACACGATTTAAACGCTAACTTTGCACTTAAAGATATTAAATATTTTAGTGCTGATTTTTCTGTCTACGCTATTAGCTTAATTTTTCGTAAAAGAGGAAGTCTTCTTATCCTAAATGCGAGACCTTTTAAGAATGTAATTTTTACTGCCTGTACAATTTGTAACTTGGGCTCCTGAAAACATTGAACATGTCATAAGCGTCTGCTTAATTTATAAAAATTTCTTATTTAGAGCGTTTTGGTGAAAAAATATTATATATATCTTAAATGGCGGTGATTATAGAGATTTATATAAAAATGTATCACTACCTCAAATATAGGGAAATGACTTTAAATGGATTTCCATTAGTACTCTTTTGAGTTCCAACAATAATTTTTTGTGCGTACTGAAGTTTTCGTTTTTTTTTCATTTAATAATAAAACCTTTTTATTTTTTTAATCTCGAGTCCTTTGAATTAAAAATGTAGAAAAATGTACCACCGTATACTGATTTAAATTACTCCGACTGACAACATATTAATGTTATAATCGTACGTTCTACGTTATAAGCACCCATTGCATATACATTCTGCAAAAAAAAATACCGGGAATGGTTCATCTAAAAAGTGCGCGTTACACATACCTGTATGTCTAAATTTTTTCTGTTGGAATGCTAATACAACTAACTGCCCTCTATAGTGTGGCGGAGTTTGAGTGTAATCTGTCAATTAGATTGTTGTTGGCATTCAATTATATTAGTCCACCGCAAGTGTGCTCTGCGATTTTCACAATGAATAAAAATATCGAATAAAGAATTTGTCTTAAATTTTGTATTTTGAACGGGATTTCATGTGCCGAATCATTGAAAATGTCAAAGTCAAGGAAATGGTGCTGGGAAACCATCATTTAAGTTCGAGGGAGGTAAGTCGTGAGCTTAGCGTGTTTCACGAATCAATTCCCAAGATTTTACATCGTCAATTGGGCATGAGATGCGTTGTTCGACTCATTCCAAGAGATTTGAATTTCATTCAAAAAATTTATCGGAAGAAGGTGGCTGAAGACATGCTTGAGCAAGTGAATTCGAACCCCACGTTTATCCAATAAAAGACTTGGGTATATGAGTTTGACATGCAAACCAGTCAACAGGCGGCTGAATGGCGCTTACCACATGAGCTGAAACCCAAAAAAAAAACCACGTCAAAGTCGGTCAAAAGGATGTTGTGCACTCACAATTCGTTCCAAATCGTTCTACGGTTAATAAAGAATATTATTTCGAAGTTACATATGCGACGTTTGAGAGAGTAAGAAAACGCATGGATCTTGCATCATGATAACGCACCGTCTCAAAAGGCTCATATTGTGAACATTTTTTTGACAAGGAACTCGACAAATATCATCGAACAACCAGAGTATTCAGCGGATTTAGCCATTTCGTCCCCTATGACTTTTTCCTTTTCCCAAAACTGAAATTGCCGCTCGGCGGGCGCCGCTTTGAGTCGATAGAGGCCATTAAGGGGAATTCGCTGAAGGAACTGAAGAAGATCTCTTCAAACGCGTTTAAAAGGTGTTTTGATCACTGGACTTATCGTTGGCAGATGTGTATTGTTTCAAATGGAGCCTATTTTGAAGGCGACAAAATAAAGTTTGATGATTAAACAATTATATTGAGTTTTATTGAACAATTACCGATACTTTTGTGACAGAAAGTACAGGTATATTTGAAATAAGAACATAGAACTAAAAAAAATTATATTCTTACACTATAAACTATACATCGCACAGGGTAAAGAAATAAATCATTTACGAAAAAAAAAATCTTATAAAAAATATGAAAAATAAATAAAATTAAAAAAACTATTCTGAGTATTAAATCAAATCTCATTAAATAATATTGCACAGTGTTTTTGGTACCAAATTTTCTAAAAGAAACCTAGTTCTGTCACACCCTTTTCAAATGTACAAGTACATACATGTGCGCTCAAGAGGTGTTTGTTGACTTGTTTATAGAAGTATGATTCTCGGCATTGACTGAATATCTCAAGAAAGATTAGCAACTCGAAATTTTCTATGGCTTTTTAAACAATTCATTTAATACATCCACTTGTGCCTGTGTATGTGTGTATGTCTCTACATACGTAACCCCTTTTTATTTACAAGCTACTTAGACTGTAAACATAATATCATAATGATGGTGATTAATTCAAATTATTATTTGTTTAATTATTAAAATAGAAATGCGCACATTCATCGCCAAGTCTACACATCAACGAAAAGGGAGGCTAGACTTCGTTTCTTATCATCATCAGCCGGTTTTATTGGCATAAGTGATATTCTGCCGGGCAATACTGCGAACATAGAGTACTTGTACTCCCATTGATACGACTTGAAGGTGGGCCAACATGTAAGTATTTAATTTATTAAAAGTATGTTATAAAAGTATGATATGTTACATATCTTAAATTTGCAACTATATTTATTTGTTTTTGTTACAATCTTATGACACACAATTAATTTGTCGCGACTATTTTATGGCAAAGTACTTCCTAGTAGACGAAGTGCGTTGAGTGCGAATGACAAAGATAGGGAAAAAATTTATTTTCATATTCGTGTGCGCCACCAATTATTTGATACGTCATAATGGTCGGTGGCGCTCCATATGGGTCGCTTTGCAATAAAGATAAGAAACAAATATGTATACGGCTCATATAATAAATTGTCCAAATGATAAGAATTTTAATGAATAAAAATGCTCTGAAAAGTTTTAAAAATAACTGCTTTGACTTTGTAATTATGTTTGAATATATTCGTACTCTATATTTGTGTGTACTCTATATATTTATGCTCAACAAGTTTAAGATTATTAAAAACAATTTATTTATTAGGCACTTTCTGGCATGAATTGATGAAGTAGAATTAGTTTAGACTAAAATCATTTATTTCAGGCTAATGGCCTTTGGCTTGGTTGTGTGCGAAAGCTCTTTTTTTTCTTGTTCACTCCACTCGGGAGCATAGGGCCTCGACAAGACTAAGTCTTGCGTTGGTTTCGTTAATCTATTTTGCTTTCTGACAGAGTAGGTGATTAGCCTGCCGCTACAAAACAAAACCTTAAGCTAATTTAATTGCTTTTTGCCGAAATATTATAGTAAGATTAATCAATTTTTTTCTTCTTATTTGTATTAATTAGTCTGCTGGACGCTAAAAACATAAATAAGTAAATAACTGGCCCGTACATTTCTGTTGTGGCGTGTGTTTTGATGTTGTTCCACAAATAGAAAGACGCCAAAATGACGAATCTGTGTTTCGTGTTTCTAGAACAGAACTTTTTCTCAACATATTTCGATTATAAGTTTTCATTATCTCTCAAACAATTTATCGATTATTGAATTTGAGATGCCTTTGAGAGTTCACACTTAGCCAAACTTGGCTATTCAAAAACAAAAAATAAAATGTAATCTGGTAGCCTGTAAGAATTTCCTTATATAAATAAATAATTATTACATTCTATTTCAAAACTCGAATACGCAAAAATGGGTCTGGTGTTGTACGAGGACCAAACGAAGGTCGACGCACTCGCGTATCGGCACCCACGTCACTGTTGACAGTTATAATTTCGAGGTTGTAAAAGACTTCGTTTATTTAGGAACCAGCATTGACACCGATAACAATGTCAGCCTTGAAATCCAACGTAGAATCTCTCTTGCCAACAAGTGCTACTTTGGACTAAGTAGGCAACTGATCAGTAAAGTCCTCTCTCGACGAACAAAACTAACACTCTACAAGACTCTCATCATGCCCGTCCTAACGTATGGCGCAAAACCGTGGACGATGACAACATCCGATGAAGCGACGCTTGGAGTGTTCGAGAGAAAGATTCTGCGTAAGATTTTTGGACTTTGCATGTTGGCAACGATGAGCTGTATGAGCTTTACGACGACATGGACCTAGAGCAGCAAATAAAGGTCCAGCACCTACGCTGGCTGGGTCGTGTCGTTCGAATGGATACAAATGCGGTGCCAGCTGGTGGTAGCAAGGCCTCTTCTGCGTTGGAAAGATATAGTGAAGAAGGACTTGACCTCACTAGGTGTGTCTAACTGGCGCCGATTAGCACGAGAAAGAAACGACTGACGCGCTTTGTAAGCGATTATCGCGCCTATTAAGAAGAAGAAGTAGAATACTCACCTATGCTCAATTATAACAAATTGCACGATATTCGGTTCTTTCTAAAGGGTGGCTAAATTTCAAGGGCCGATGTTGAATGTGAACCACACCTAAACGTCAACGACACCGTTGGACTTCTTTCTTTGGGGTTATTTGAAAGAAAAGGTGTACGCCAATAAGCCAACAACAATTCAAGGGCTAAAAGATGAGATAATTCGGCACATTAACGGCATAGAACCTCAATTAAGCCTCAGCGTTATCGAAAATTTGAACCATCGGATGGAGGTGTGCCGCCGAAGCCGCGTGGGCTATTTGGCCAATACATATTTTGTTTTATGCATAATTGAACTACACCAATATTATCATAATGAAAAGAAATGATAATAATTTCCTAAAAAAATTCTATTTTATTCAAAATCAATGCAGGCCCCTGAAACTTAACCACCCTTTATTTTAAAAATATAACTCTAAGGCTGATTAACGCAATGGATGTAATGATCCGCAAGAGATTCCTCTCTCCCGAGAAAAGGCTTCATAGAACACTTCTAATGGTCACTGGATGCCAAACGTCAGCGTATTTTTTCTTCAGCACCGACAATCTCGTTATGTATCATACATTTCAAATTACGTATCCCATTGTTGGCTTCATATGATTTTTTTCCACTGCGCCAATGTTCTTCTACGGAGTCAAAGATCACATTTCTTTTTTTTTTTATGTCTTAACACCTTCTTGCAAAACTGCTGTCCGATTGTAAATTCTTTGGCAACATTTCTTGTAGTGAGGGGTACATTCACTGGGGATTGAAACAATAGTAAGCAATATTTCCTAAATTTATAGACCAAAAACGGAATATTTGCGAATAAATTCGTTATTTCATGTAATATACATACAATATTCGCACAGTTTCAGCTCAACAGGAAGTATATATATGTAGGTATATATGTATGTAGATATATGAAAATATAACTTGGGTGGAGAGCTCGCACTCTACAGTGCCAGAACTACATATCTCTTCTGCTTATGGGCTGCTTATGGCCTTAAATATATTTTATATGTATTTAAATGAGATCCTAATAGGAATGTATTCAGACTTATGTCGCAAATGCTAATTGAAAAGCTTAAGCTTAAACAGCTATTACAATAGGAATCATACACAAATTAAGGCTTTATAGAGCGCATTTGTTGGTTTTGCCGCACTCTACCATCATCTATGTATTATGTACGTCAGCGAAAAAAACATTATAAAAATTAAATGCAGCTGCAAGTTTTAAGGGAATAAATACCAGGCGCACAAATTTTCTGTCAGAGTTTTTCAATTGAATAATATCTCTCAAGACTTTTCAACATCTGCGCAAACCTCCAGTCGGAAGAAAAGTATTTATAGTATAGCCTAAAGAAAAATCGTTGCAATGCAATTACATACATATATGCACTGCCTTCTCTCATCCCTGCTCTCTGAATGCCTAATTCAAGAAAACAATAAGCATCGCTAATGAGATCGCATATCTCCCTACCTACGTGCCATCCAGAAAGGATTGATTGGATTTCTGTGAGCATAAAACAACTACTCGCTCTTCACGCTCTTTGTTTGGAGGGAGCGATTCCTCTTTTCTGCTGAATGGAGATGACGAAAAAAAACCGCTGAGAAAATTAAAAAAACAAATAACTAATTTTGACCGATAGAATTGACATTCCATTGTCCGACTACAATGATAAAAATGATGTAGTATACAATTAACAAAGCTGAGGGAATTAGCAGTTTACTATTGTACTAATAGTGCGGTGAGGATCTGGTAAGTTGCATGCACTTACTCTTACATAGATTTCACCCTGATCTTCCGGGTGAAATTTGAATATGCTCTGCCCAATCCAATCCATAAGTAAGATGAACCCAAAATGTATATAAATCATTAGGCATTCGTTTTCTTAACCTCTTTGAACATTCGCTACACGTATGTGCACCCTTAAGCTTCTCTCTAAAGGTATTGCTTAAATGATTTTAATGACCCGTATTCACGGACGAGTTCAAAAAAGGCTTTAAAGATTAAAATTGTGCTCGGGTTCTTTTTTAACAAAAATTTTACCAAAAACATCAGATTTTTATTTTGCATTTAAAAAGTTTATTTTCTTTAAAAATAAAAATAAGAAAAAATAGAAGAGTAAATAGTTGTATTATTTCAATACTAAATATATGAAATATAATGAAAAAAAAAACTAATAAAAATTAGTAAGTTAAAGTTGAGAAAAATTTTTTATAAAATATAATAAAAGAAATCATATTCAAAAGCCGGTATAAATTACGAGTTGATGATAATATGACTTCAAAATGTTAAACTAAGTAATAGATTTACAAGGTTTGGCCAATAACTACTGTGCAGGAAAACTCAACTGCCACGTACCCGGGAATTCGGCAGTCGAATTCTGCACGATCGTTTTACTTATGATATATTCACACACTCGGCCAATAAGTCGTTGTTCAGACGATAACGAAGTGTCATAGGTTGATTTATTTTTGTATTTCACCAACACAATTTCAGTCTTTTTAAACACACCCCAAGTGACGTCAGCCGATCAGCTGATTCGATCGAATTTGCCGAGAGCTAAATAACGGTTTGCTAAATAGCACACCTATAAAAATCGTTTCACCATGAAATTCTGCACGATCATTTCACGAGTGTGTAAATCGTCCAATCAATCGGTATTCAGACGGCAAGGAATGTGTTGATTTTATTTGTAGCACATGTATATCCTAACACATTCTTAGTTTTTTCGTAAACAAACCGATTCATAAACCCGGCTACGCTATACCATCAGCTGTTTCTTTCATATTCGCTGAGAGCCGGCTAGTGGCCGGTTACAAGGTTCACGTTCACCTTCTCAATTCTTTTCACCATGTGTGGAGGGGGATGTGTTAGAAATGCAATTGGTAAAAAAAGGGGTAAAGTTCCCATAATTCTGCACACCACCGGCAATTATTTCCTCAGTACGAATATATCTTTGACGTGTTGTAGGCGTGGCAACCAAAAATAGTAAAAGTGGTACAACGTTAATTAACAGTTCGAATAGTTGCTTGCCCAGCTGGCCAATAATTTCGACCAAAACTTACAAATAATTTTCTATGCGTTTCCTTAATTAAATCTTAAAAATACCAAAGCGTTGCTGAAACGTAAAAAATAAAACAACAGCTTGTATAGATATAGGTATTCGTTGGCTTGTGTTTACGTTTGCATTATGTTTATACTCGTACTGCTGGAAGTCAAACATTTTCAAAACTATTATTTAATTACAACTTTTTTCTAGGGGCAAGTGAAAGTGGTAATAATTGGCTTGCATTCAAATAGCAATGCTTTTGTGAGAATTTGAGATCTAACGATGCAAGGCGGCCTCGATTATTTCTCGGATTTTCATATTCAATGCACAATGCAAAAATTTTATTTGAGGTTAAATTTAGGTTGCTAAAATAAGTAGTTTTGCTGATGTAAAACTCGTTAAGTTTAAGACTCGCTAATTAACTAGTCTATAGGTCAGGCAAAATGCGCTTTTAATTAAAGAGAGGCTTAGCTTCTTTAGAACCTAAGCCGTTTTCTTATTTTTGCAGCATTTATTGGAAAATTTAACGTCCATAATATGGAATGAAAACTTGGCAACGCTGGTTAATTTCGAAAATCTCACTTTGTAAATTTAATTAATGGAACATTTTATAAAATAAAACAAATACTAATATTTAATTAAGGAAATATATCTCGCTTTCTAAATTTAGATTCACTTATATCTCTGTTCATAAAAAATAAAATAAATCGTTTTATTTACCAAACAAATAAACTGAAGAGAAAGCTATTTTGCGAATGCACTCATAAAAGCTTTTAAATTATACAATTTCAAATGTTTCCATTCGGTCATATTTCTATCAAATAACACAGGTAAATTTATATTTTTGTTGTTCCATTTTTTACTTTTATTTTTGCAAAGGCAAGAAAGCTGCTGTGGCCCACAAAAACAATAAAATAAATGGAAAGTTTATGGGGATCATTGCTCTCGAGTTCCTTTAACTATTTGCGTTAGAGATTTCTTCTTCAAATACAGGGCAAGACCTAACTAAAAAATGATAAGTGAAGTGTGGGATAAATATTTATACATATATGTAAAATTACGTTAGACTGGTTCGAAAACAAAGTAGCAAAAGCCCATCTCTCTATTGAAGCTTGATATGGTTTTCGCCTGGGTCGATCGTGCCCTCAATCAATCAACGAAAAAATTTAATTTAATTAACTAATTTTATTTATTTATTTAATCAACAAACAAGACGCTTGCAGACTATTGCATAGGCAGATACAAATAAAGACCTTCGGACAAGATTCTTATAAGTAACTTCTTAAAAGTAAACTAAGAGTAAGAAAAATCAAAGACTAAGGAAGTAGAATAAGCATTAAATTGAGCTAGCGTCCTTCTAAAAGAAGCATTCATTTTATAATCAGTTTTAGCAATACCCACAAAAACAATTAATTACAACGGAAAATGCGTGAGGGAACATTGAAATTAATTCTACTGAGCAGATACGGCCAATCTACTGAGACCGCGCAAATATCAGAGGGAAAACACATCGACAACAGGACACGCCTAGACCTAAGGACATTCGATTTCTTAATAAGCAACGGGAGCGATAGGAATTGGATCAACGAATTTCATTGAGCGCAACAAAAAGCGCACAAAAGCTTTGTGAAGAGACTCTAATCTATTAATATATGTAGACTGCATGAAACGGTCTCCAAACGAATACCTCTCAACAGTTTGAGACTATAGGGATCAGAAAACGAAGAACTATTTCGACGAATAAAGGCTAACATTGCGAACGATTTAGAAATAATAAAGTTTTTGTGGGTGGTGAAGTTGAGTTTGGAGTCAAAATATACACCGAGATATTTGGTTTACTAATTGACTTTAGCGGCGGGTTTGAGATGTAGTAAGCTGTTGGAACAATATTGAACACTTTCACATACGAAGAATAGTGACATTTATTAATGTTAAGGAACAATGTAATGTTAAGGAACTTATTCAACTCACGCTGGAGAATAGATGAATCTTCTGGACATTTAATTTCATAATAGATTTTTAGATCATCTGCGTATAGAAGAAAATTACACAATGAAAAACAGGAGGAAATATCATTAATGAAGGGGATAAATAATAGCGGACCTAGGGCACTACATTGGGGCACACCAGACGAAGCAGCAAGAGAATAAGACGATACATTATCAGGTCGAACGACACTGTGCCTATTATTAAGATAAGAAATTGGCCACTTAAGAAATTGAGAGTTGAAACAGAAACCCTCAAGTTTAGCTATTAATATTGGGTGAAATACTAATAACACAACATTCAACTTCATACACTTTCAAAAAAATCATTTGACACAATTAGCCAAATAATAATAAAAATAATTTTCAAAATATGCCAAATTCCTTGTCCACTTATCCGGTTAATAATGACGACCCTACGAAATAGAGAGTCCAAAATATGATACAGAACAAAAAATCAGAGGCCTTTCCCCTACAAACTGGCGTAAGACAACGCAACGCACTCTCATCAACAATTTTGAATTTACAGTTGCGCTGCGTAATAGATGACTTAAGCGTTGCTAAAACGAAATGGACTAAAATAGAACTACTCAATTATAAGTATTTACCGACGATATTGCAATTTCTGCCCAAATTGGCGCAGCGACATCAAAATCTTGACTAAAATCTAACAGCGAAAATAGCAAATACATCCAACTCTCTAGAGCAAAAAACCAACAAACAAACAACAAGAGAAATTAATTCCTGGAAAACACAAGTTTGAAGTAGTAAACACGCTCTTGGCTGCAAACTGATAGCAAATAACACGAGAGTCTCACAATAGACGAATAAACTCAAGCAGCTGATAAGCCAATGCGTCACTTATAAAACTCTTCAAATCAAAACTCCCTAACAGACCTTGCAAGCTGGCACTGTACTTATATGGGTTTTCCAAAAACGGTGTTATTGGTGAATGGATTGCGCAATCGAGATATGATTAACGATTTTTTATGGCCGGAATTGGCTGGTATTAATCTGGACAACGTTTATTTTCGACTAGACGGCGCCAGGTGCCACACAAGCAACGAAATCATTAATCTTTTACGGGAAAAGTTTCCGGACCGCGTTATCTCTCGAAGGGGAGATCACAATTGGCCACCGAGATCTTGTGACTCACCTTGTGACTTTGTTCTTTGGAGCCACGTGAAAGAGAAGGTTTACGCCAACAGCCCAGGGTTGATTCAAGACCTCAAAGATGGAATTCGTGAGGCTATCGTGGACATAGGACAGCCACTTTGCAATTCGGTTATGGAAAATTTCATGAAAAGGATTTTGTCCTGTAAGCGTGGTCGTGGTGATCAATTGCCTGATGTTATTTTCCACTATTAACGGCATACCTTCCTACTTATAATGAAATAAACATCCGATCATTTACCATATCATATCATTTTTCTTTGAATATCAAAATAACACCTCTGTTTGGAAAACCCTATATAAAACTGTAATTCGATCTGTTTTGTGCTATGGAGCCGAAACAGGGGCATTGAATGAAAGGGCAAGGCGAAACTACAAATTTGTGAAAGGAAAATTCTCAGCAAAATATTTGGCGCAGACAGAAAAACTAATCCGCATTATGAATGGTGCAATCAATGAAATGATGAACTGGAGCAACTAATCAAGGGCGAAAATATAGTACATCAAAGCGCAACGAATAAGGTGGCTAGGCCACATTGAGATAATAGACAGTACAAAAGTTCAAAGAAAAGTACTGGAGGAGAAGGCATACAGCAACAAAGCAAAAGGAATACTGAGATCGAGATGGATAGATGAAGTGAAAGAAGATCTAGAGAAACTAAAACTGAAAAAAAACTGGAACGAGAAAACAACAGGCTGATCATAATGAAGATGTACGGTTCAGCAGGTCAAAGAAACCGAATTGCCGAATTGATTTTATCATTAAAACTTGGTTATTTGTTATACGATTTTTCATTATTCTATCATTTAATAGTATTGGGAAGTTCTATAAGTCATTCTTATAGCATTTGAGCTACGAAGTCGTTTTCTTGTAGTTGGGTCAAGTACCCAAAGATATCTTCTTTGTTTCATCAATATCAATTTTTTTATTGCTGGTATCATTTCGTTTCATTTAATTAAGTCTGCGTTACTGGCTCAACTATGTAAAAATGGCTTCAGAGCTCAAAAGATTATAAAATCCTAATATACGCCTCCTCATGGCTAAAATAGTGGCGGATCGCTTTTAGAAATAGAATTATAATCAAAAACCATTTTAATGAAAAAGGATAAAAAAAATGTTGTAATGGTATCGAAATCCTCACAACATACGTTTTAAATACAGGTTGTACTTGTCAAACTTATTTTTTTTTTTTTGTTTTTTGTTTTGCACGACGATCTTAGCCAGTGTCGGTCTATATCATTGGGGAGATTTTTCACTTACATTCGCATCTTTGCCTATTTCTGTAGATAAGCGCTATTGGAACTTGTTTTCTAACACTCCATATTTCATGCCCATAGTGTCATATAGTACAAGATTCGTTTCGTCCTTTTCTCGTTAGTTGTTCCCTTTTCGGCACGTTATATATATTCATAATTAGCGCGTACACCGGTTTTGGGTGCTTGGCCGAGCTCCTCCTCCTATTTGGGGTGTGCGTCTTGATGTTGTTCCACAAATGGAGGGACCTACAGTTTCAAGCCGACTCCGAACGGCAGATATTTTTATGAGGAGCTCTTTCATGGCTGAAATACACTCGGAGGTTTGCCGTTGACCGCAGATCGGCTACCGCTTTAGATAAACGTTTTTCTTAATTTGGTGTTTCACCGAGATTCGAACCAACGTTCTCTCTGTGAATTCCGAATGGTAATCGCGCACCAACCCATTCGGCTACGGCGGCCGCACGTTTATTTTCTGTTTCGAATTAAATTTCTAGTTTCGAATTACTAAATGAGTAATGCCGAAGAAGTGATTTTGCAAATGTAATTCTTATCGAGTCTGCTTTTTTGTTATTACGTTTACTTTATTGTTTCTGCTGGTGGATCTTTTGCTTCACACAATATTTACAAATGTGTGTTGATGAGAACTTTTGAGCCGCCCACAGTAATTATTTTCCTGAAACCGAATGGCAATGATGTTGGCCTACATTTATCTCCCTAAGAAGATGATATGGACAAAGTTTCGTTAAGCTAGATTTATCTGCTGTCGATGAAGATGGGCATGAAGAGCTGATAACCAAATATCTCTCCGAATAGACGGGCCAAGCAATTATACTACGAAAAATTATCAAGAATGCAAGAAAAAATTATTTAAAATTATAAAAAAAATTAACCTCACGATAGGCGAAGGTTAGTGGCGATGCTTTTGAACCTTGCGCCAAGGAAGGTCCATCTTTCTCACAAACAACACATGGAAAGGTCTCAAGAAGACTTGACACCGAAGAAAAGCATAAAACATATCTAGTATTACAAAACGTAGATATGCTTTTTCTTGCGTAAAATTTGCTTTTTTATCTCATATCCTTATTACAGATTAAGAAAAATGTTTCCTTTTCTTTTTCTTACCTTTTAATAAGCTTTTCAACAAATTTTGACTTTGTGGTTTTCACCTTCCGAAGGGTGTCTCAAGCTCTATCCGAATGGGAGGAAAAGTGAAAAAAAATTTGTTTGCTATTGCCTGCCGAAGACCGACCGTTATTAGAATAAAACTCTCTCTTCATTTTGGTGTTTTACGGAGATTCGAACCTACGTTCTCCGAATGATAGTCACGCACCAATCCATTCGGCTACGACGACCACCAGATTAGATATAAAGACATAAAAAGTTTCTTCGAAAGTGCTTCGCTCAAAAAGTACTACTCAGCTTTTATCATTTTTTGCACCGTTAGAAACAGTGGGTATCAAGGCAAATATTCTTTAGAAAAATCTGTTACAAAAGAAATATTTTTTGATAGCATTGCCAACGGGATTTTACTGAAAAAATAGCTGCTTGTTACAAATTTTACTGTAATATGTATAAAGATTTTGGTATCAGATGAAACGGACTTTGAAACGGTTTTAATGAAATAATATTTCTAACTGTTGTTGTCACCTGTCTTTATGAAAACTAAGGGAAGTTATTACTTGAATATATTTGATGTAAAAATGTATATAAACACATATCATTAGGATATGAGTGTCGAAAAAATGTGTTAAAAGGAATGAACGAAGCTTTAGTTCAAATGATTTGTGCACGGCGTTGCCGCCTAACTTTTAAGAAGGAAAGAACTAATAACAGCAAAGATGAATTAAGTATTAAGGGATGGGTATCACGCAAATTATTGTTGGGAAAAATATTTTTTGAATGGCGTTGCTACTTATTTTGCCAACTTAAAAAGCAATGGAATTGCTTTACAAATCCAAAAGTTCGAACGTGCTTCATTAACACTTCAGCCAAGATGAAAAGACGGAGCAGAAGTAAAAAAAAATTGTGCTGTTTATAGACCAAATACAGTGACGAACGGTGATTTAAACGACTACGTTCTAAAAATTATGAAATTATAATTTGAAATTGGAGGACGAGCCGCGATCTGCTGAGCTCTTCCACAGACCATTCATTGTTCGGTTTTGAGGCTCACTTGAGGTGGGTTTACAAAAAACTGAGATTGTGTTGGTGATATCCGAAAAAAATCAACCAATGGCACTTCGTTGCCTTCTGAGCAACAACTGATTGTTCGAGTGTGTGAATTTGTGTTTGGACGAGTGGGTGACTATGTGTGAAATGATCATGCAGAATTTGACTGCCGAATCCCCAAACTCCGCTCAGAATTTTCTTTTTCCCCTTAGCTAAATAGCAAACCTGGTAATCTATCATCCTTGAAAATCGTTGAATCAAACTGACACGTGAGCACTTAAACTATTATTCAAGAATTGGAGATAATTTAGAAAACTATGTGGCATCCTTTGCACGGGTCTAATTATAAAGCTAGAGAACTTAGAAAACTTACTGGAGAGTTGTCTTTATGCCACAATGCTTTGTGCTTTGCTTTAATGCTAATTTTTGGAATAAAATCATTTAATGTCTTTATCATATTTTCAGCAGTGCGGCCAGCAAAATACGAAAGTTTTTGTAAATGCACCAAAGGGGTGCCACAATTTCAAAATTCAAATAGAAGCACAAAACAAAAAAAAAATACTGCATTCGAATTAAAACTCTAAAAAAAGTTTGCGTAAGAAAAAATAAAACAAAAATGTTAGCCAAAGTCTGGCCATTCTTAGCCGAAGCTGCAGCCAAATCCAATGCAACTATTTTATCCAAACACGAAGTTTTACGTTTGTCTATTTACAGATCCTTTGCCCACCAAGCTTGACAATAACTGTCAGAAGTTTATTTATAATTAATTTTTACCTCTTTCACTTCGATATATTTTCATAAGTGCATGCGTAATAGCTATGAATTTCTTAGTGAAGATGTGTGACCTTCACACAAACAATAAAAAATAGCGAACGTGAATCGGCACGGAAATTTAATATCACATTTTTATCACACACATCTTTTTTCAATACTTAAAAAATTGCTTGGGCTATTTCAATTTTAGTTTTTACTTCTTTAGTAACTCTTTAGTTATACACAAATATCGAATATCTGCTTTCACCCACGTTTAGCGCGAGACTACAAATTAAACGCAACTACATACTAAGTTTGAGAGAGCAAAATGTCGGGAAAAACACGCAATTGAAGGAGGGATAAGATAATAAACAAAAGCAATTTAATAATTGAAACACACAGTTAAGTGTGGCACTTATGCATATACGTATATATGTGTACATGTGTGTATATGTGTGCATTTCAATGAACTTACACGTGGGTACGTCCGTAAATTTTAGGCGGCATCACTCATAACCGTTTAAGTGCGCATATAAGTGTAGACTCGTACTTAAGTAACTACTTAAGCTACTTAAATGAGTCTTCTTACCCGCACTTATCGGCCTGTCTTAGTCTTTATGGAATGATGTATCATACATATTTGCCCGAGCTAATACGTCTATACCAATAAGTAAATATGTAACTATATATGTATATGTATGTTATATATGTATGATATTTTAGAGCACATGCTTGTGATTGCACTCGTATAGGTGGAAAAGGTTTTGCAATCTCGATTCCACTTAATCCTCATATTAGTGCTTACAAACTGGAACACTTTCACTACGTGAAAGCTCTGCTCACAAACTTTTATACGAAAAGTGAATTAACAAACCCACCATCGCTTATTTTTATTAATGCTTGACCTTTCTAAAATACAAAAACTCAAATAACAATTAGAGGGACCTCAATTGGGGGGTTCGCTTTGCAACGCTACGTGCGATGAGCTATAATTCGATATCTTCACCGAAACGTTTTTTTTTTTTTTATTTACATATAATAGTTTCACTTACGAGCTTTAATTGATCGTTTTTCAGTGAGTTGAACAATTCATCTCGCGCGAAATGGAACTAGTTCGTGACGATTTTCATGCGCTAATTTATTACAATTTTCCACGTGGATTATCGAGACAAGAGTGCATTGATCCACTTTCATCGCCTTTTGACATTGAATCACCACTGTGAAACGCTGGTATAACGAGACCCAATATGGCCGTCGATCCGTGCAAATTGCGTTTTATGAAGGCTTAAGACAGTCAATTCTGAGTGGTACACAACGATTTGTTTGCCTAACATTTTTGGAGAATTAAAGAAAACCAACCGCTGAAGATGAATCATCCTTCACGAAGTGAATGCGATCCTTCAAGTATCGGCTCATATAAGGGGTTAGGCGTAGTCAGAGTTTTCAATAAATTGATTTTTTTTTGCATTTTCTTAAAGAATAATATCTTGAAAATATTATCTGAAAATTTAAAGTGAATCCGACAAATGCTTTTCGAGTTATTCATTAATTAACAAAAGCCGCTCAGGCGCTCCGAAGCGTTCGAGAGCAAGTATGATATCTAGCTGCAGCTGCAAGCAACCGACTTCTAACGATAATACTCGACAAGGTAGAACGCTACGTAGGTAATAACAAATCGATATTTTGGAAGCTGCTATGACGGCTGAGGAACTATTACATGGCTTAGGAATAGATGACACAGTGTAAGTAATTAAAAAATTCGCATAAGTCTACATAAATCGATAGCAAAACTTTAAATACGTTTTTCTCAAAACTATGTTTTTTGAACTGGTGATCACTGTAACTTAAAAACCACTTGGTAGATTTCAATCAAATTTATACTGCTTTCAAAAAACATAAACAACTGATCGAAGGATTTTTTTGTTCAAAAATTTCGATTTTTTTTAAACAATTAACTGTCGGCTTTTTTCTCGAAAATCTGAAAAATATTTCCCGAGGCCGCTATATTGCTAATTTTGATAATAAAACTAATTTCTCTTGTCCGATTGATTTTAAATGAATCTCCAAGGACTTGTGATGATCACCGCAAGGGACTTCTGGAGAAACGGGTTCCACACAAACAACGATAACTTTTACAATAATTAAT
>JAYXIM010013668.1:0-10581 GCA_037575425.1 Anastrepha fraterculus | reverse complement strand
ACACATTATGTCCTTGTGCCAAATCATCGATTATACTAACCCAGCTATAAATCGGGCCGTTCCTAAACTAGTGCAGATACTGCTTATTTTAAGAAAGCTTTGCACCTTATCCTTCACCTTGGCACTACTTACATATGAAAATCTTTAGGTTTTCAGAGAGCTATAACTTTTAGAGTTTAGGTTCTATCTAAAACTCGTTTCAGATCAGTTAACAAAATCGCGTTTCTCTCCGAAAGCAGAAAAATATTCAACGTTTAACTATTTTCGCTGTTTTTTTTTTAACACAGGTGTAGGATTAACTTCTAGCACTCGATAGGCTGTAGCCAATAATTCATAGTGCATCTATTGTACTTGCCTATCCACATTCACTATCAAATTAGAAGCCATTAGTAGAATAAATATTTAGGCAGTATTTAATAGAGCTCTCTACTATTTGGTTTGCACTTTTTACCCGAAAATTTTCAAAATTGAACTCGAGTATAATGAGTTTTTTTTGACATTTTTGACAGCAAATTACTTTTAAATTTTACAAGTTATTAATACACAGTTCGAACGTCTTTGGAAATAACAAGTTTGGTCTATTAGTTGCTTTTATTGTTCAAAAGTTTTAGCAGTTCAGCAATAAATACAATTCGAGGGATATAGAGTTACTCGTACTGCTTGATACCCGGGTAGTTAGAACTCTAGTTGATATAAGCTGCGGGTCAGTGACTAGAACAGACTGGTTATTTGAAGAATACCCACAGAAACATTTTGGGTAGGAGTTTTTCTGCGTGGTACAAAAACATTGCTCGGAGTAATAAATGTCCACAATTTTTTTAAATATGTAAGTGTTGGGTATATATGTACATATATGTGTATAACCCACATAAAGCCAGCTGAGCACACATACAACAGCTTGCGTAAGTACTCGTACATGCACTCACACAATGGCGTGTCATTGCGCCATTGAAAACTTAATTGTGCGAGAAAAATTACAGTGCAAGAATGTTTTGAGAATTATTAACATTTCCGTTTGGCGCATTTTGAGCGTTATCACCACCACATCAACTAGTATTTATATTAATTTTCTTATATAGAAAAATGCGTTTGTGGAAGTGCGATAGTAGAGTCATTAGAGTCCTTACAGACTAAAACTACTAAAACTCCCCATTCGCATGTATGAATGAGTGTACCTGCGCTACAATTTTCTCATTCAGTTTTGTCCTTATTTTCGGTGTGTAATCAAAAAGCGATTGCCCGCGGATAAGCGCTTTTCTAGCTGCGTTATGCTTTTGAAAATAAATTACTGCGAAATTCCGGTAGTAGACCTTGTTTTCAACGCTTGAAAGATGTCACCACCGTGGTTACGGGAGCTAAATTACTATTATCTTCGAGTGGCTCCAAGTTGCTCTAACCTGGTCTCGAAACCTGTAGTCGAAATCAAATCAAGTATATACTTTGCAGTAGATGGCCGGTATCAGTACTCCAAAAAAGGTGATCTTACAGTCTGGGCCAACTACTGTAACTTCACTCGAAATATAACATAGGTATTCGGATCCATTAAACACTTATTATGTAAAAGACTAAAACCTATAGTTAATCAACCAACTATTCTCTTCAGTACGCTTTTAGATCTCTTATGAATGCCATGCACCCGTTAATAACGATTCAAAAACGATTTATTTTTCAACTTTGAAGCCATTTTTCGCAGCTCGCCGCGATATCTAGGTTTCATTTCCAGTCAAAGCTTTGTCTGAGCATAAAATAGCTGGAATATAGCTACGAAAACCATACTATTGACCTTAACAGCCAAGGGGACAGTTCTGCCTTTTCTGAACTGGATAAAGAAATGAATTGCGTAGTTCTGAAGGTGAGCAAGCACAAGAAAAGTATGGGCGTTTTCCAAAACGCCTGTTGCTTTGTATTCGAAGAATGTATCATGTTCCTAAACGCAACCCCAATAAGTAAAAATAGTTAAGTAAATTCCAAGTATAATCATGCAGGGCTGAGCAAATCCAAACATATTTTAAGAATAACAAAAGATAAACATGTTTTTCCTAAACAGCAAACAAAGAAATTAATATACAAGTCGTGTACCTAAAACAGTAAGAAGAGTTATAAGTATAAATACGACTGCCAAATATGTTGGCAGTCAGTCCAGTATTAACGTAGTAAATTTTTATATTTTTCCAAAGTCAATCAAGTCCTTAACTATCTTGCCTAACCCGCGAAATTTCACATCTGGAGTTATTATGCGACACTACTTAGAAATACTCCAAACTATCCGCGCTAAAGTTGCACATCCCTAATTTTTGAACAAGACAAGGCTGACATCTATGGGCAGTTTTGGCAATCTCAATATGTCAAAAGTTATTTGGGCCATTTCTGCCTAGCCATCAAAACATGGCGGCCGCGAGCGACATGCTGTTTTCGTTATCCGACTTTTCAGGTGACGATAGTGATAAAGAAAAATACTACTTACCTTCAGATGAGGTCTCAGGTATTATAGTTTCATTTATTCTTAACCAAATTCATGGCTTACAAAATATTTTATGTGTTTTAGTTAGGTTATGTTCCATGACGAGCAGCTCGTGGAGAATAATAAAGGGCGAAAGAGAGTCAGGCAGCCTCACAAACATAAACAATATATAATATTAGAAAACTAAAGCGTGCACGTGGTGAAGAATATCTATCTACAAAAGGACGACGCATTCCACAAAAACGGTGTGATTTATCAGAATATGGATGTGTACTTCACTGTTCTCAACAGATTTCTGAAGACTGAAGAAAAGATATTTTTAAGGGATTTTACAGTATGGATGGGCCCATGAAACACTGTTTCCTTGCAGGTGAAATTGAGGTTACAGATATTAAAAGAAAATATACCAAAAATGAAAACAGTCGTAGGGTTAAAACAAGAATCTACAGGCTTTGAGACGAACAAGGGGAAGACAAAATTGTTTGCAAAAAATTCTTTAAAGGGACACTGGCTCTATGCGACGGAACCATTACAAATGCATTAAAGAGAAAGCAGCAATCTGGTATGCCGAGAGGTGACTTAAGAGGAAAACATACTCCACATAATAAAACTAGCTTGGCAGATGAACAAAGGGTTTGCGATTTTATACAACAATTTCCATCGTACGATAGTCATTATTGCAGGCGAGATAGTAACAGAAAATATTTAAAACCAGACCTAAACCTGAAAATGATATGTATAAAAATTTGGTCATTTTCCTGTATTTTTACTAACCGCAGAAAGACACTTGTCAAACATGCGACGAATTCAAGCTAAAAATAAATACTTTGCAGACAGAAGCTGAAAAGCAGACTTTCAAAGTGCAACATGACATTCATTTACGACAAGTAGATGTCATCCGGGATATGAAAAAACGAGATGCCGTTGCAGCCAGATCTAGCAATAATACAAAGCAAGTAATCGTTTTCGACCTACAAACGACATTACCTACTCCAGTTTTGACTACCCGAGTTGTATACTACAAACGTCAACTCTGGGTGTATAACCTATGCATACATGATAAAGTAAATAATGTTGGACACATGCACGTTTGGGATGAACATATTGCATCAAGAGGCGCACAAGATATCGCATCTTGTCTTTTGTACCACATAAAAAACTGCTTGCCGTCAACTACAGCAGAAATCACTCTTTATAGTGACAGTTGCGGGGGCCAAAACCGAAATATTAAAGTGGTTTTGGCTCTTTCTTATGTTCTACAACATTCGAAAATTGAAAAAATTGACATGAAATTTTTTGTACCGGGGCACAGTTTTTCAACATGCGACCAAGATTTTGGAATAATAGAAAGGGAGAAAAAGCACCATCCCCATATTTTCCATCCCGATGATTGGTTAAATGTAATTAATTCCGTTAAGAAAAAAAGTCCTAAATTCAATGTTCATCAGATGACGAAAGATTTGTTTTTTAGTACAAAAACTTTGGAAGAATCTATTACACATAGGAAGGTTTCAACTAAAAAAGGGAAGGTCGAATGGCTTGAAATTAAATGGATTCAGTTGCGAAAAGGAGAGCCAAAGAAAATGTTTTATAAGTACAATTATGTTGAAAATGATCTACTTTTCAGTACACTAGACCTGACAAAAAAATCTGGTAGGCGTCGCCCTTCGCTTTATTTTCCATCTCAATTACGGGTCCTGTTTCCAAATGGACGCGCTATAACTAAAGAGAAGAAACAGGATTTGATACATCTTTTGAAATTTGTGCCTCCAGTGCATCACGACACGACTTTTACCAATCACTTAATGTAGGGGTTGTTGAGCAAAATGACGTATCAGAAATTGAAGAAAATGACGAATAGCAATTTTTCGCATCACTTGAAGGATGCCTAACCATCACGTCCTATTTGCTTAGTAAGCGCCAAAAGTGCCTATACGTTTGTACCAAAGTCATGATGAGACAATCAAATATTTATTTTCTTAAGTTAATTTGTAGTATTCAAGGAATGTATTTTCAGTTTAATTAAATGTTTCAAACCTTCCTAAAAAGGCTCTTTAATTTTTAATTATCTATTAACTTTGTCACTAATTATTAGGAAATGACTAAATTGAGGCTTAGGCAAGGATGACACTGAGCCACTCATATGTCGGATGTCATATTCGAAAACTAAATTTCTGCCACTTTTTATTAAAAAATTACATATGTATGTACAAAGCTATTAAAGTACATTTCGACATTTTTTATTCAAGATCAATCAGTTTTTGCTTATTTATCTGAAAATTATTTTTTTAGTTATGCTGAAATTAGTTATCAAATTAATTTTAATATTGCAATTTTAACATTTACAGTGGTTCGTTTTTCAATTAGATATTATTATGGTTATTTACTGCAAATTTCGATAAATTGCCCATTCAGATTAAATTTAGTGATAAAATGTCAATCAGTGTCAACGTACGTTAACGCCTTTCGTATGATTATTACGATATGATTATGTGCATGAATTATTGTAATGAAACGGATATTATTATTAGCATATAAATTAACAAAAAATATCTCAGTGACATCTGTGCACGGTAAGCTTACATGTCGCCTACTATTCAATTCAGATAATCCCAAAAAAGTCAAGTAAGTATGTAAGTTACAAATAAAAAGTTTACATTAAACGGGTCTCCGTACAAATTGATTTGCCGCTGGTTGCGATGGTTGTTAAAATAATCAATAGCATTCTCATATGAAATATGTAATAAATAGTTAATATTCTCAATTTCATTTTGTTTTAAAATTACCACGTTTAAATAATAAACATATTCGCATGTTTAAAATTCACCGCTAGAAGAAAATGCACTGGCGTACCAAAGAATGACAGTAGCTAAAGCATTCCATACAAATTTCACAAAACCAATTAGATCAGGGGCCGACGCAAGATTTTAAGAAGTTAGAGTTATAATTTGCAAAAATTCTTTGTAATATTGCGAGCTACTTTTTATTCGTAAATATTCTGCTCAAATATGAAAGAGACTTTATCAATAAAACGGTCCGCGGATGACATATGGCAAAAATAAATTTTTTGTTTTTTGGTAGGACTGTTATAAGCTTACATGGCAAATTTCAGCGTGATATGTCATCTAGTTTGTTTTCTGTGCTACTGTAAACAAGTCAAGCTCGAGTGTGTTCTTCGAATTTAACGATGGAAATTCAAGTTGAACAAAGAATTTGTTTGAAATTTTGTTATTCCAACAAAATTTCGGCTTCAGACGCCTTAAAAATGTTGCAAACAACCTATGGGGACTCTGCTCTATCGCGTGCACGTGTTTTCCAGTGGTACAAATCGTTCAAAGAGGGCCGTACATCGGTTGAAAACTTGCCTCATGAACGTCGTCCAGCAACATCAGTAAACGACGAAAACATCGGAAAAGTAAAGGAAATTGACCTTGAAAATCGCCGTGTGACCGAAAGAGAGATAGCTAGTGACCTGGGCATATCAAATGGATCCGTTCATACTATTATTCATGATGTCTTCGGCTCACACATCACGTCTTGTTCGCGATTATTTGAACAAAAATAATGTTGATATCGTTCCGCAAGCACCGTATTCGCCTGATATGGCTCCATGTGACTTTTTCCTGTTTTTCAAGCTCAAGTTGCCGCTCCGTGGAAAACATTTTGAGACAATTGAAGTCATAAAAGAGAATTCGAAAAAGGAACTGAAATCCATACCGAAATCGGCCTTCCAGAAATGCTATGATGATTGGAAAAAACGTTGGCATATGTGTATCGCCTCCAATGGTGATTACTTTGAAGGAGATAAAATAAAAATTGAACAATAATTAACCGTTTGTGTTTTATTAAGGGGGTAGTATGGTATTTTTTTTTGTTTTTTTTAAATTATTCTATAACATCTTAAGATTATGGTGTGAAAGTTTGAAGTGCATTAGAGTAAAATTGACAAAGACACAAAGGATTAAGTATCTACCTCTCCAACCGGATTTCACGCTGCCGAAAATCTTTAAACGCGTTTTTCTCACACTTGCCTTTTTTACGGTCGGTGTCCACTGTAGATTCATATCTACTGCACCGATTCTTTTCAAATTTGGTTTTTTTGTTTCTTTACTTTATTCACGAGGTAATGACGTCGAGTTTTTTTTTTTAAATTTTGTCATATTTTAAAACAACAAAGTTTTCAAGTTTTTTTTATGAAAAATCGGTGTTTTGACTTCAAAACGCTTTAAAAAATTAAAAAAAAAAAAAAAAAAAAAATTCGACGTTGTTACCTGCGAAACTTTATTAGCTGATGAAATCAATTTGGTTTTTTGATTTTAGTTGATCCAGTAATGAGTTCTGAGGGACACCGCAATAAAACTTTTTATGAGACGTCCGCGAAGATTCGCTGCCACCAACTCATTTCTTCATAAAAATCAATGAAAATTTCACACAATATTCTTTAAATATGACTTTATAATGAAGTAATTTTAAAATTTTGAATAAATCAACTGTGTCGACAAAAAAAATTTCGAAAAATATGCTTGTTTTACACCGAATTAACCATACTACCCCCTTAAATCAGTCTCGTTCATATTTGAGCAGAAGTATGTATAACTAAATTTTCGAATACATAGTTAAACTGAGTAGTAATACCAAACAATTGATACGAGTATTACCCAGTACAACATATTACCTGTATGCATAATTATGTGATATATAATCCTCATTTGTTGGTTATTTTTGTGAGTGCGAGTCTCGAAGTTGCTCCACAAATGGAGCAGACATACAACTGTCACCTGATGTGTCAACGCTTCCATACCCTTAAAATACACCTCTGTTGATGAACATGGAGTTGAGCAGTAGGACCCGTTACCGATGGATGAAGCAACACACGAAGTTTTGTGAAATATTGTACTAATTGAAATACTGTCTTAATTCTACATTAAAACTAAAATAAATGCGTTATCTATTGTATTAAAAGTTGTAGTCGCGTCTTAATTAGTAAACATTTGCTATAATAAGTGAAATACTCGTAAATATATGACACAACCATTCTCAACTATCAAACCATAGTTATCGATATCGATAGTTCGCATAGAGCTAAAAATTCCCGATATATTACATTATCCCGATTTACTGTTGTCTGCAAACTGCAGTCGAGAGTCTTGCGTGATACCAAAGTGAATAATTATTTCCTTACTTTCATCGGGTTTACAACTACACCAGTGAATTCGTAAAAATGCCGCAATCGGTTGTTTATAATCTACGAGTATATACTCATATATCACTTCCTAGCCTATGAAAAAGGTATAAAAAGGTAGTTCTATTTCAGTAGATCCGAATGATCAGCGGTAATAGACTCTTCGGCTGACGAATTGTCAGCCTACAATGCATAATTAACATATTATCAAATTGGTGAAAATTATGTCTGTCTAATCTCTGGTGCTTGTATCTGAAAAGCATGGTTTTATGACAGATGTGATATTTGTAGCACATATTTTCGAGTTATGTATTTTGTTTTATACCAATGCTTAATGATTGACTTCAAAGTTATGCGAAATTAGCTTTTTCACCGAGAATGCCAACTACTTATCAAGGGTAAAATTCCACTTACTTTCCGAATATGAATGGAAACGATCCAAATGTGTGCTTCTGGAGGTGATCACGGAAGAGGAAAGTCTCAAGTAGAAAGACCAACACCACACGGTATTTTAATGCAACAGACGCGAGATGGGGTAAGAACAAACACTCAGTTAAGTTGTCTTCGGTGGTTTTACACATATACGAATATATCAATGTATATAATTGGTGCCTGTAATATTTGTTAGGGATTTGGCCCCCTGGTATTGCAAACTGGCAACTGACAGCTGTATTGCAAAGTTTGACATTTCTTGGCTTTTACGTACTCAGAACGTTTTGAAATACCAGCGTTATTTGTGTTGTTTACAGTAACTTAAAAGATTCATCTCGGTCCAAAAATGGAATTAAATCGTGAACATTTTCGTGCGATTATTTTTTACAACTTTCGACGTGGATTAACTCAGCAACATTGCATGGATGAACTTAATTCATTTTTTGGCGATGAAGCTCCATCAAGGACCAGTGTTTATCGATGGTATGGTGAATTCAATTGTGGTCGTAGTTCACTCCAAGACGAATTTCGTGAAGGTCGTCCAAGAAGATCGTCAGTTGTTGTTCCGAAAACCATTGATGCTGTGCGCGAACTGATATTGCAAGATCGTCATGTGACCTATCGTGAGATTGAGACAATCTTAGGCATAAGTGGCACCAACATACATTCAATATTGCATAAAAATTTGACTGTCAAAAAAATTTGTTCGCGTTGGATCCCACACAATTTGTCAATCGCTCAAAAAAAGTCTCGTGTCGATTGGTCGAAGGAAATGCTCAAAAAATACGATCGCGGGCTTCGAAACACGTCTGTGACATCGTGACAGGTGATGAATCATGGATTTACGCGTATGAGCCCGAAAGTAAACAGCAGTCGGCTGTATGGGTGTTTCAAGATGAGCCAAATCCAACAAAAGTTGTTCGCGCACGAAGCACTCCCAAGCAAATGGTCGCTGTTTTTTCGGAAAAACTGGACATGTCGCAACCGTACCACTAGAACAACGCAGAACAGTAAATTCTGAGTGGTACACAACCATTTGTTTGCCAGTTGTCTTCCAAGAAATTAGGAAAACCAATCGCCAAAGACCGATCACTCTTCACCAGGTCAATGCGAGCTATCACACATCAGCTCAAACAACTGCATTTTTGAGCACCCAAAACATCGAATTAATGGGTCATCCGCCGTATAGTCCTGACTTGGCACCGAATGACTTCTTTTATTCCCGTACGTAAAAAACAAACTGAGAGGTCAACGTTTCTCGACACCTGAAGAAGCGGTTGCGGCATTCAGAATGCATGTTTTGGAGGTACCTCATTCAGAGTGGCAAAAGTGCTTCGACAATTGGTTCAAACGCATGCAAAAGTGTATAGATCTTCATGGAGAATAGTTTGAAAAACAATAAAGTGATTTTCGATGATTAAAATTTGTTTTTGTTCTCTAATCCCGACA
This sequence comes from Anastrepha fraterculus, assembly GCA_037575425.1. NCBI lineage: Eukaryota > Metazoa > Arthropoda > Insecta > Diptera > Tephritidae > Anastrepha > Anastrepha fraterculus. Next base: position 1,057 of record JAYXIM010013668.1, on the reverse strand, counting down.
TATAAAGGGCACCCCTCGTATATGAATGTACATATATAATTGGTGCCTGTAATATTTGTTAGGGATTTGGCCGAGCTCTTCTTCCAATTTATGGTGTGCGCTTTGATTTTGTTCTACAAATGGAGGCCTCTACTGTTTCATGCCGTCTCCGAACGGCAATGGTTTTGTATGCGGAGCTTTTTCAGAGCCGAAATACAATTAGAGGTTTGTCATTGCCTGTCGAGGTGCGACTGCTATTAGAAAAAATTTTTATTACTTGGAGTTTCATCATCGCCTCAGTGGTTTTCGAACTGGTTCATACTGAATGATAGTCACACACAATTCATGCACTCTCAAACAAACAATGACAGTGAGAGTTCTAGCTTATAAAAACATGTAAAAAGTGTGTGTGGGTTTTATCTGCTCTGAATTATACTTATTTCGGATCTACTATAAATTAGGTGGGCAGTAATACATGCACCAGGTTTTGGGGAGTTTTATAAAGTCGTTATCGAGATACACGTATTTATTCAAAATTAGTTGTGGCACCGCTCATTTTTCAAAGTTTTATTTGCCTTGAATTTATTTTTTGGGTTTATCAAATTGTAGTAATTTTGCTTCATTTATAACAGAGATAGTTTTTTTTATTTGCTCTTATATAGCAGGTGGTTGACCGATTTCGCTCATTATTTAGTAATATGTGTACTAAGTATCATTGAAATACATTAATTTTTGCTCGGCTAAACCTACTGCTCTCATCATTCTGAGCACTATATCAAATACATATGCCTAAATGTATTATTTGAGTATAAAAATAACTAATTCCTTCATGAGGTAGATTAATATTGTAAAGTTCTATTTGCTCTGAAATTAAATATTCAATCTAAAGCTGAAGCTTCTTGTTCTATATGAAGCTGAATTTTCGTTTAATAAAAAGATTTGTGTCATTTTGCCTACTGTTTATATTCCTAGATTTTATAATAAAAATTAATAACTTGAAAAAGGTGGTCTCAATTTAATCACCCTGATTGCAAAAAATTCATATTCCCAACTTCCCTTTCCAAACACCAGATCACGG
>JAYXIM010013663.1:0-32992 GCA_037575425.1 Anastrepha fraterculus | reverse complement strand
TCATAAATCAAAACAAGAGGCTAAAAAATGGTGTGAACCTGGTTCTTCGGCTCCGAAACGAGTTCGTGTTCAGAAATAGGCGAAGAAGGTGTAAACATCAGTTTTTTGGGATGAGAAAGAAATTTTTTTGTGGATAAAACAATAAAATCTGAATGTTATTGCCTTTTAGACCAGCTTAAGAAAAAAATCTTGAAAAAATACGCAGCTTTTAAGTCGTTTTCATCAGGACAATTCACCGTGTCACAAGACGGCGAAACCATTGATCTTTTACGGGAGAAGTTTCCGGACCGTGTTATCTCTCGAAGAGGTCATCACAATTCGTTACCAAGATCTTGTGATTTAACACCTGTGACTTTTTTTTCTTTGGGGCCACGTGAAAGAGAAGGTCTACGCCAAGAGCCCAGGGTCGATTCAAGACCTCAAAGATAGAATTCGTGAGGCTATCGAGGTCATAGGGCAGCCACTTTGCAATTCGGTTATGGAAAATTTGATGAAAAGGATATTGTCCTGTAAGCGTGGTCGTGGTGGTCATTTGCCTGATGTTATTTTCCACTATTAACGGCATACCTTCCTCTTTATAATGAAATAAACATCCGATCATTTATATTAAAAATAGCATTTTTCTTTGAATATCAAAATAACACCTCTGTTTGGAAAACCCTATACTTGTACATTCGCAAAGTCGCATGAAGGGATCAAGAGTTGAAAAAATAACACTTCATATTGAACGGTTCACAGCAACTAAACTGGTTATTCAATTATAGTGCTGATTCTATTGATTCTTTGGAAATGTGCCGTTCATTGAGAAATGGGGCAAATTAATGATCTGACATTTTGTATTTACGACTTTTACTTTTCCACCTCAGAGCTAACATATTTTCCCACCTACCTCCTCATAGTAGAAATATTGTGTGACGTGGTTACTGTTGTTATAACAGCACGTAGCACCTGCTGGAACAACTAAGTTATGCATGATGTTAGTAAGTGGATGAATTATATGTATATATACATATATATATATATATGTTGTGCCACAAATGGAGGGACCTACAGTTCTATGCGCCCGCCGCACAATTAGGAACCAAACTTTTATGTTTGAAACGACTTCATGCCATGGGGAGTTTGATTTTTATCAGACGCTATTCCTCAGAGGCTAACGCTACTATTGCGAATATTTCTATAGAATGGGCAGAGTGGAATCTCAGCTTCGCCTGTGTGGATGATGATGTGCACCGCACATTCTTTCCATGTGAACACCTCATCGCCTCGCGATCTGGGCAATGATCTTCAACTTGGAAAACTTGGAGGCTCGTGCGAGGTATTTTAGAGGGGTACTTTGCCCAAAAGAGCAGAAGGTTGTATATTAAGAACAATGTGAGAAAACACTCTAATTAGGGGATAGTATCATTGAAACTTATTAGGCTCGCGTCTGCATATGAAGTAATGCTATCGCGGTGCCAAATGTGGGGTAAGCGTGCGGGTGGTAGGAGTAAAGGTTACAGAGGGTAGACCATAAAGTTTCACATTCGAGTAAGTTATTATGCCGCAGGGGAGAATATATGTAATATATAAGTATAATAACCATAATCTTATTAATAATAATGATATAATGAAAACGCATAGTGATATACAAGCATGTTTCTATCTGTTATGCTTATCGGACATTATATTTCTGGTTGACGTTAATGAAAAACTCTACATTTTTATGCCGCTTTTAGAAACAAAACTTGAACAAACTGCTGTGCCTCATGTGCCTAGTAGATTTTAAAGACAAGACATACCCTTGGTATGTCAGACATTTCAAAAATGTGCGTTAATGTAGTTTTGAAATTCGTTCAATACGAAATGTGCTGAGTCTTCCACCTTATTATCATGAGATACATAAACTTTACATAATTTTGAACCACTCCATAATTTTATAAATCATACCTGCAGTATTTGACTGGCTTCAAACGCTGTACCAGGCAGTAGTATAACCGGGGAAGAAACATGTCCAGATTCAACGCATAGCATATTAGGAAATTCATCATCGCCGAAATCGCTAATTTCTCGCGCTTGATCAATCCAGGGGTTCCAAATGACTAAAATTGTAAAATTACAAATAAAAAATTAGAATACAAATCAGACAATTTGTGGGGTGTAACTTCAGGTTTTCCTACAAATAAAAGGCTTTAGAGCTCTATGCCCGAAGGCAGATGGTTTTGTGCAATAAGCAGGCAGATTTGTGCTGCATCCAGATTTGTGGCCGTTTAGACGACTTATGTCGTTCCCATTGACAACACTGTGCTCGGGTTTTCAACTTTCTTTTGTTTTCTACATTTTATTGCCGAAAACGGGGAAAACTTCGCCAAGCATATTTTATGCTACGTAACAGCATTACATACATATGCCCAAGGAAGTTGGACAGTCTAAACCAGTATTTCTCCAAGTACGATTTTAATGATCCTTTTATGGCATTTATTTTTTAATATGATATCCAGCATATTGCCGGAGTTGCATTGTCCAATTCGATCAGTCCAATTGCCATAAATCGATTGTTAAGCGCGCTGTATGACAAATTGCACCTTCTTATTGGACCGACGATATTTAGCTTATTAATCTTTGGGAACAAATGTTGTTCTGGCGTTAAACGATTCATGATGGCTTGCCAAGTCTATTGCTATTCTCAACTGTCAAACTATAGTTACCGATATCGATAGTTCTGATGCAGCTAAATAGTCATCCTATAGAACTTCCGTCATCTGAATGGTCACAAATCAGGATATTTTACATATTGTTCCTAATGCCGTTATTAAAAACGTATGCCACTGAAAACATTTTCTTATTTTTTAATTTTTTATGTAGCAGTCCACAATAGAACAGATCACTATGGTTTTATGCTTGCATTTTTTCGAAATTTCACTTGATGCGCCGGAAAAACTCTCAAGCACTAAAGTTCCCTTCCTTTCTTTTAGCTATGAAGCCTAATTTCTTTGGAACAATATTTTTGTATAAAATTTACTAAATCAACAAGTAAATTTCAACTCACCTGTGTCAGGAAAATTATACTTGTGCAGTCGCATCTTCCTTCCAGATACAACGTTCGTGATAACATGCTCTTGGGGTGTGTGCTGGTAAATTCGATCAGTCCACTCACCAATTGTCACAATTTCACGTCCCTCCTGATAAATAGCACCTTCGCGAGTCTGTAATAATGTTTGATTTAATTAAACAAATTTTGGTCGAATAAAACTCTAAAGGTACAGAAAACCATAAATCAAATAAATAAAAATATAAATCCAATAATAGATTTACGGAAATTATCAGATTAACTAGGTGGTAGATTTAGTCAGGTTCGCCTGTTTATTGCTTAGCCGCTCTTCTTCTTCTTAATTGGTGCGATAATCGTTTACGCGATTTCAGCCGAGTTTACCAAAGCGCGCCAGTCGTTTCTTTCTCGTGCTAACCGGCGCCAGTTGGACACACCAAGTGAAGCCGTGAATGAAGTCCTTCTCCACCTGATCTTTCCAACGCAAATGAGGCTTCCTCTTCCTCTGCTACCACCAGCTGGTACCGCATCAAATACTTTCAGAGCCGGAGCGTTTGTATCCATTCGGACGACATGACCCAGCCAACGTAGCCGCTGAATCTTTATTCGCTGCCCTATGTCTATGTCGTCCTAAAGCTCATCGTTCCATCACCTGCGATATTCGCCGTTGCCAACGTGCAAAGTTCCATAAATCTCGCGCAGAATCTTTCTCTCAAACACTCCAAGCGTCGTTTCATCGGATGTTGTCATCGTCCAAGCTTCTGCGCCATACGTTAGGACGGGCATGATGAGAGTCTTGTAGAGTGTTAGTTTTCTTCGTCGAGAGGGGACTTTACTACTCAATTGCCTACTTAGTCCAAAGTAGCACTTGTTGGCAAGAGAGATTCTACGTTGGATTTCCAGGCTGACATTGTTATCGGTGTTAATGCTAGTTCCTAAATATACGAAGTCTTTTACAACCTCGAAATCATAACTGTCAACAGTGGCGTGGGTGCCGATACGCGGGTGCGCCGACTGTTTGTTAAAGAAGACACACGACAGCGAGTCACCCTATGTGAAACCTCGTTTGGTATCAAACGGCTCGGAGATGCCATTCCCAATTGTGCCGGCGCTGCTGTTGTTGAGCAACGTCATATTGCAAAGCCGTATTATTTTTGTGGGGATACTAAATTCAAACATTGCGGCATAAAGATAACTCTTTTTCGTACTGTCGAATGCAGCTTTGAAGTCCACGAAAAGACGGTGTGTGTCGATTCCCCTTTCATGGGTCTTCTCCAAGATTTGGCGTATTGTAAATATTTGGTCGATGGTAGACTTTCCAGGTCTAAAGCCACACTGATAAGGTCCAATCAGTTGGTTGATGGTAGAATTCAGCCAATACGCTCGCTAGAACCTTATAGGCGATATTTAGAAGACTAATCTCGCGGTAATTGGCTCAGATTGCAGGATTCCCCTTCTTATGGATTGAGCAGAGCACACTTATTCCAATCGGCAGGCATGCTTTCATCCGACCATATTTTGCATAGGAGCTGATGCATGCACCTTACCAGCTCCTCGCCGCCATGTTTGAATAGCTCAGCCAGCAGTCCGTCGGCGCTCGCGGCTTTGTTGTTCTTTAGCCGCGTTATCGCTATTATCACCTCGTTAGGGTCGGGTAGCGGAACGACAATTCCATCGTCAACGATTGGGGTATCAACGATTTCGGGCATTGTTCCTTAGCCGCTCACTTTAATTTTAACTACAATAGAATCTGTAGACTGATTAATTTTGCGCCACCTTACATATATAACAGTGTCAATAAAAAAAACTATCAACATACATGGCAAGTCAGATTCCATTAGCTGACAGATAAGCTGGCGGTCAGATTTCTGAGATTGTATGATTGTGATCCGCATGTTGGACTACCGCGATTCCATTGTATTTTTCATTCCTTACCAAAATTTTTCTTACAATATAAGTGGGAGTATGAAGTCTTTGGCTCAACCGATATTTAAAAGTTTCAAATACTTGATATTTAAGCTATTTTTCTTCCATTATATTTGTCTTACCTTATCAATAAACGTACAACCATGTAAGCCCGTTATTTGGCAGCGGCGTACATCAGGAACTTTTAAGTATGTATGTAAAAGCATATTAAATGTGAAGGACAAATCCTTGCTCGGATTATATACACCAATGTGAAAATGCAATTCCTTTTCCCGCAAAATCAATCGATACGTGATTCGAAATCTGCACAAATAGCAATAAAAATAATGTACAGAGATGTAATGCAATCTATGGAAATATTTATTATAACATAGTACGTAAGTATTTTTCCTTTTGCAGAAAGGTTTATGTGTATTAACTTCAACCTATTTCATAACTCCCAATATTTGTTCCTCTTCAGATTTATAACAAGGTACCAACAGGGTACTTTAGGGTCACTATAAGTACTTATATTTAACGTTCGCGCTTATTTCAACTTACAACACGACTTTGCACACATGAACAACACCAATACGCATATTGAGAAAAAAACCGGTGTATACTCTGTTTTCCTGATCGATTCGAAAGGTAGACAAATTCGAAATGCACACGGAAAAGCTAGGTTTACCATTTAACCCCCATTGCAGAAGCTGTGGGGACTTTTCAGAGCTGGAGTTGGTTGAGCACTTTCTCTGTAAATGTGCGGGTTTGGCAGCTAGACGATTAAGGTCACTGGGTGCTCCTTTCTTCGACAGCCTGGGGCAGTGCGCCAACCTAAATCCCATCAATCTTCTCCATTATATCAACAGCTCTGGCTGGCTTATAATGGTATCAAGACGGCGCTTTAGTGACGCACACCATAAATCGAAGGAGGAGTTCCGCCAAATACCAGAGGATGTTCACGACAATTATATATAAATAAATTTGTATTCATGCTCAATACTAAATATTATTATCACAATAAAAATTTTTTTTACATAATTTTAATTGTTATTGTGTCAATAATACAGAGTGTGCGGCGGCAGAATTAGATTGTAAAGTAAAGTCCCTCCCTTACTGCTGAGCGTATGAGCGCGAAGATTTGATTCGTTCATGAGGATTTGATCCATGCCAACCAGCCCACGACCGAGGCCCAACCGGACATCGAGAACAAATGAAAATATTAAACTCGTCGATAGAAGTCATAGCCCGATAGAAATAATAATCCCTGGGACTTTCAAAAACTAGTGTGCATGAAATATTAAGAAAGGATTTTAGACTTCACTCTTTAAAAGTACAAATCGTGCAAGCGCTTAAGCCTAACGATACAATTTGCGTAAACATTTCTGCGAGACAATGTTGGAGTAAACACTATATTTTCTGAATCTGAGTAATGAAACCCGCTTTCATTTGAATGGAATTAAATGGAATAAGTGGACCACATATTTTTGAAAATCATCGAGAGAAAAAGCAAAATGCCTGTGGGCGGTATCTAATATCGGTGCATGCTGAACGATTATTTTCTGTCAATAATGAGAGAACATATGTACTTCTTCAGTACACACAAATGGTTTCAACAAGATGGCGCCATACCGCACATGACCAGAGACCCATGGCTATACAGCGAGATTTTTTCCCCCCTATAAACTGATTAGCCGTTTCGGTGACATATCCCGGCTACCAATGTCGCCCGATCTTAACCCTATGGACTTGAAACAAACTCAGCGGCCATCTCAGCACGAAAAGAAAATATCGTTTGCGAAGTTATTGGTATCCCGACATCTTTTTTCCAGCGAGTGGCTCGGAGTGTGAGTGTATCCGACATAACCTTCAAGATTTAGAGGAAATAATAAAAAAAAATAAATAAACCCGATGCTTGTTTTCTTTTTAATAATTATAAATGTAAACTTTGAAATAAAGTTTTATCATTAGTATTTTATAATAGTTTGTTTGTTTTTAATTTAGCTTTTCATACCTAATTCTGCCACCGGACAGTCTGCACTACTAATTTCTCAGCAATAGATGTGAGAGTATTACATCTGTTTTTTAATTGCAATATATTTTAAGTTGCTTTATAAGGTTCGTTCCCAAAAATCTGTTGTAGTTATTGTAAAATAATCTGATAGAATTTAATTCTTACTGATAATTCCACATAGAGCGAGTGAATTCATTGTCCATTAAAGAGAAAATAGCTTCAACATCACCATTGTGTAAACGTTCTGGTGGTCTTTCCAAATTCCATCTCGTAATGCGTGCAAATCCGTGTTGAGGCCCAAATGACCAAGGTCCAAATTGCGCTAAAAATGTAAAATAAAGTTTCTTTCATAGATATAAATTAACATGATCGTTCGATAAGCCCTTAAAGAGCAAATTTCCATATTAATTTCATGGTTTAAATGGTGCAAAAATCATGCATAACGCTCTGTTTATCATTTCTAGTTTCTCCTGTCTTGCCCTGTCACAATCTGAAGATATTTCATAGTTACATGTCAATTTTGCAGCCGTCGTAGCTGAATAAGCTTGTGACTATCATTCGATAGAGTCCGGGTCCGCTGTCGACATGAAGCATCAAAATGTTAGCATAGGTTTTTTTCTATCACCGGTCGCCCCTCGGCAGTGAATTTCTAGCCTCATAAAAAACAGTTTGCCATTGGTAGACGGCTTAAAACTACATTTTTTTCCATTTATGGAAAAAAAATCAAGAAGCACATCAAAAATTGAGGAGAAACTCAGACAAGCATTTAACAAAGGATGTTACGACAAAGTTACTTTCGCTGAACACTTTGAAAATAATCCACGATAACCACTTCAACGTGTGTGAAGCTGAATTTAGCGACACTGCTCTTTGATAAAAAAGTTCTCCCTTTACGATATCGCCTATAAAACTTTAACTCACGATGTACAGAATGCAGAGGTATGGCCAACATCAGACCGTTAACCGGTTCTCAGCGGTTTTGAAGAAATCAGCTAATTTTCTGAAGTAACTGGGCGTATGACAGTGGTTTATTTACGAAAAAAATTAGATTGTAATCAATACAGCCTTTACTCATGTTACTTCCTTGCCGTCTAAACAACGACTGATTGAACGAGTGTGTGAATACGTGTAAAATACGTGCGCGCATAATTCTGCTACCGAATCCCCGATGACGTGCCAGCCAAAGTTACTCTCACAATTTTGCTTCGGGTGGTTAAACCAGACACTCATGTCACATGCCTTTAAGCCACATAACCCAACAGAAAAGGGGTGAACAGTCAAGTCTGAGCAAAAGTGAATGAAAACATACAATATGTACTTTACTGATCTAACTTGATCGCCTCTCTAAATATTTAATGGTCGGTCTAATAACATGTCAGGGTGTACCGTGTGCAAACGGTTAGAAAATATGTAGTATGTATTTCTTTATACACAGTTAGACCGGCGGTGCCACAACCTGACCTATTTTACCATTAAATTCAAAACTATTTGAAGGTATTAAGTAAAGTAAAAACATATTTAAAACAAGCGTATTCAATTTTTCTACTTTTCAAAACAAACAATATTTACATATGTACATAATTTGGGTCATTAAATCTGAACTAAAAAGCTTGTAAATCTGAGTGAATGAGAAATTAGGCTATTAGAAAACATTATCCCATACCATGAGCATTATATCTTGGATTGTCTAAGACCTTATGGAACGAACATAGCTTTATTAGTACTTATGCACATATATATGTAATAATAAACTTACGAAATACGAAAGGTATACCACCACGAATAGCTTTTTTCCCATCAAATGAAGCAAGTTTACTGAAAAAAAAAATCGAAATCTTACACACAGATAATAGGCATATGCAACGAATTTACGATATAATTATTTACATAAAAGCAATAAAGTATTTTACATATCTAATAAACAACAAAAGATCATTACATTCTATAATATGAAAAATATATTCTATATTCATTCTATAATGTGTTAAATATATTTATTTCTCATTCACAAACCTCTACAGATTTTTATAAATGTGAAATTCAGCTATGGAACCATAATTTTAAGATCCGATCGGACAATAAGTGGATGAGGCATATCGAAGCAAACATTCAACCCTTAGAGTACGGAGTGGGAATCTTTAGGTGCCCGAAGACTAGTTTTTCTTTAATAAATTCGTAAATAATTTCTGTCCCTTTAGGTAGTCGAGTTTTATTTTAAATACTGTATACAGAAATATTAGTGACATTCTATTTTATTTATTAATAATTATAAGGCAAGTTTTTCATTTGGAGGAAGTTACCCAACTTCATCATTTATATTATAAAATAGCCTTCGTACTGTAAAGGTTAAAGCGGCGGGTAGAATAAGTGCTTTAGTTTTACACTACAAGTACATGCTCAAAGTTCATTATTATTAGAGAACCACCGAGCTTCGCCTTCGGTTTGGTCTTCGGTCATACTCGGCCACACAAGTTCTGTTCGGTTTCGGTTCCGATTCGGCAAAAAACAAACCGAACATTTTTTCAATTTTTATTTCTTCACAAACAATTCAAAACAGCTTTTGGCGATATTATTAGCAAATCATTAAATGGCAAATTGAGCACTTGTGTTAATAAATACCTGCTGTCAAGAAATTGTAAAATTTTCTATTGAAAAAAAAACTGCTTTAAAATCTTTATTTACTCCTACATCAATTACGGATAGTGAGCAATTGTTCAGTGCTGCAGATCAGCGCTATACGGATAGACAGTGCCGCTTGCAAAATGAATATGCCAACAAGCTAGTGTTTTTATATTACAATATTAAAATATTCAACGACGATTACTAAAAAATTAATACATAAGTTATTAATAAAAATACGGCATTTTTAAAAAGTCCGTCCTTGTTTCTTTGTTTTGATTGATTGTGACCAAGACCAGATAACCGGCTCTCAGTGAATTTGAAATAATCAACTGATTGGCTGACATAACCAAGGTCAAGACAGCGGTTTGTTTACGAAAAAACTGAGATTGTGTTGGTGATATACGAAAAAAAACTCAATATAGTATTCGCTCAAGTCGAGGTGTGGCCAAAATCAGACCGTTAACCGGCTCTCAGCGAATTTGAAAGAATCAGTTGATTGGCTAGCGTAATGTGGATCATGACGGCGGGTTGTTTACGGAAAAACTGAGATCGTGTTGGTGATATACGAAAAAAATCAACACAGCCTGCGCTCATGTTGCTTCATTTCTGTCTGACTAACGACTGATTGGACGAGAGTATGAATACGAAGCCTGCTTCACATAAAAATCATCAGCCGTTCATAGGCGTCATAAATCTGTAGGTACGTAGATATGTGGAACAATATCAAGGCGCATACCTCAAATCGGAGGAAGAGCTCTGCCAGGAAAAGAGTTGTATAAGTAAATGAAAATGTGTTAATATGTTAGTTTGGGGAAAAAGAAATCCATTATTTTTGCGCAAATGGTTTAAAGCTGTTTTATGGTCGATCTTTAGCTCTTGAGCGATGCTACAACTAGTAACATCTCAGTCAACTTCGATTATTTATGTGATTTTATCGACATTTTCTTTAACATAAAAAATAACTACAGTATCGGCACAATAAACACCATTCACAATTTCAGCAGCCTGACTTGCATTTTCGCTTCTATCAAAGAAAAACTGTAAAAGGTACCGAATTTTCTCTTTGTTGACTTCCATTGCCAACACCCTGTAACTCACCACTGAATGGAACAGACAAAAAAACAGCAAAAGAATTTTTTTAGTGTAAAACTTTAAAGCAGAAACTTTAAATTGTTTGATCGATACTTTACGAGATATCGTTCACTACAGCCATCTACCGAGAAAATAAATTGTTTCCCCCAAACTAATATATTTTCAATATAATGTAATTTATAGTATATGCAAACATTGGTGTTGTAATTTCTAGTAAATAAATTTTTTTCTGTAACACTCGGCCGCCGTAGCCGGATGGGTTAGTGCATGACTACCATTTGGAATTCAGAGAGAACGTAGGTTCGAATCTCGGTTAAAGACCAAAAATGAAGAAAAAGTTTTTTTCTAATAGCGCTCGCCCAACGGAAAGCAATGGTTAACCTCCGAGTGTATTTCTGAAATGAAAAAGCTCCTCATAAAAAATATCTGCCGCTCGGAGTTGGTTTGAAACTATATTTTAAATATTTTATTATTATGAATAAAAGTTTAGATTCCCCCATCGAAGAATTCCGTTTTAATTTGATTTTGGTTGGACGGACATCATTTCAATACAGGTTTTCAGTTTTTTTTTCATGTTGGCAAATTTACTTAGAATGCTCACTATTGTTATCTTTTGAAAAAATACTAAAACTCTTGAAACATTAAACTTAACTTGATACATTCAACTAAATTATTTTTATTTTATTTATTTTCAAAAAACAAAAACCGTCGTCGTTAAAAGTCCAAGCTGTATGTTTTTTTTTTTTTGTTTTTGAATAAACATAGATACAAATAACATTCACGGAGTCGCATGTAACATTCTTTTTATTTAATATAATACAGTATTTCTGTCTATTATAAGAAAGAAACTCAGTGCAATTCTGATGTTAAGTTAAACTTATGCAAACAAAAAACATTTACTTATTAAAGTGAGTAACAAAGCATTTTCGTTGCCTTCTGCTTTCGCTGGGATTTATCGATCTGAAATACAATGCACACAACAAGTCCATTCATAAAAACATTCACATTTTTTGTTGCTACAAATGCAGACAACGGCAACCACGAACTTACTAAAGGTGCCGTTCAAAATAAACCGACATTTGTGTTCTTAAATTGTACTCGTTGCGTCACCTCCAACCAACGCTTATCTTTTCATTTGCGTTGTTTTTATTTTCGCTTCATACGTTCTTAGCCCATGCGGCGAAAAACCGTTTTTTCTACATTTCTGGTTCATTCAGTTTTTCTAACTTCTGCGTCGTTATTTCTCTTTTTTTCAACCTACATACATATAAGTTTTGGCTCTTGTTTTCTGCATCATGTTTGTGTTTTAGTTTTTGGTCTGCTGTACTTGACGTTGGATACTTCACTTGGAAGTTTAACCGGCTTGCTAAAGTTTTTCAGTCACTTCTGTACAAACAATCTCACAGCGACAAAATAACACTACAGGCGTTTGTGACCGTTCGTTCTGGTTGCTATGTGCTATTTAGGTTCGTTGATGACGGTTAAAAAAGTAAAATTTTCAAGCATTTTTTACAACATACATACCATAATAAAAAACTGACATTAATGCATTTTAATTCGAGTGGAATGTTAAAGTAAGCCTTTTACTTTCCGAAACTTCAGACTTCATTCAGACCCTTCCATTTAACTTATACTCGCATGTATGATGTACATATAACATACAGTAAAAGATATGTGTATGTATATGTAAAGGATCTTTCAAAAGTGACGCCTAGATGTCAGCAGTAAATAATTCCTAGACGGTACCTTTTTTATGCCATCTTTGACATTTGTCAAGTAGACAAATGCACAATTTCACACGATAAAACAAAGCGTTAAAATTATTGAAATTTATTATGAAAATGGTCGACCTTTAAGAACAACATATCGTAAAATTCGTAATTTTTTTTTTTTGTTGGAAATAATCGTCCGAATGAGTAGAACATTTTTACTTTGTAGGATAACAACATACTCAAGTTAAATTGAAGGAGAAGCTGGGTCAAACATCTAATAAAATGTGCCAATTATTCTTATAAAGCAAATTTTGCTTTACCGTTTAGCTCTTTAAATATAACGAGTATTTTGCAAAATATACATTATATGTACTGGCGAGCTTTGAAAGCAATAATCGATGTTACTGAATACCTCACAGAAATAAGCATATGTGCAAGGGTATTTTCAAATGAAAAACTATAAAGAAGCCGGAGAAAGGTTCAACCAAAAATATATATTTAGGAAAAATAGGAATCAAAAATTATACAACAAAAAGTCAATTTGAATAAACTTATTAAATTAAAAAAGTAATGGCCCCTCTTTACACTTTTTTTAGACGTTTCTATAACTTTCGATTTTCTAATAATTAAAATATTTTCCATTTTGAGAAAGGACATCATTTATACGTTTAGGCATAGAGTCTGCCAAGTTTTGAAGATTGGAATCACCTATCTTATCCCACTCTAATTTCAACTTTTTTTCGTCCGAATATACAACGTTTCGGAATTCGTTAGTCCAAAATTTGTATTTTCCGGCAAATGCTAAACGAGCCTTAATGTGGCGTGCTAATAGTCTTGGTACCGGCACTCGCAAACCATATTTAAGTGTTCCGTCTTTGACCAAAATTTTATGTATTCGTCTAGCGGTGACCTTAAGTCTTAAATGGTGTTTGATTTCCTTGCAAGACATTTCTTTTTGAGCAGCCAGGCAATGAATATCTCGTTTGCATCGTTGGCCTGCCGCTTCGTTTGAGTTGACGATATGTTTCTGGATTTTTAAGAAAGTTGCTGATGGTATTCCTATGCCGATTTACTTTAGCAACGATTTTATGAATACTTTTGCCACTTTCGCTTAGTCCTTTAATCAGGCCACGCTCTTATCGGATAAATGTCTTCCACGTGGCATTCTACAGATTAACCCACCAATAACTCAATTATTCTTTGTTCAAAAGAAGTAAACTATTTTATTTACATTTTTCTTTATGACACCAATACAAATAATACACAATTTTTTGATAATTTGGTCTCTATGCTTGCCAACTCAATACTTATCTCTGATTGCACATATATGTACTTATTTCATATGAAAACCAAATCTTGCAACACAAATTTGTAATAACGGTACTAAGAATAATGACTAAAAAATAATTTTGCAAGCGAATAGTTAAATTGGACTGCAAATACAGACTTTGGCAAACAAAAATGTACCGTTACTATCAAGAAAGATATCAGTATAAAAAACTTTGCACATATACTTATTTCTGTGAGGTAGGTCTGGGAATTGGTCTTGCTAAAAAAATGTGTATAGATGAAAATTATAGACGTACTATAGATAAATAAAGAAAAAATATAGTCGCCTTAATAATAAAAGTCACGAACACCCAATTTGACAGGAATATTTTAGACAAATTTGCATATATTCTGAAGCTGTGCATATTTATAGTATATACAGTCAGCGTCAGAAGAAAACACACAATACATACTATACAAGTACACCACATATTGACAAGTTTGGCTATTTATTAATTTTTTTCATTTATATTTTCATTCTCAATGTCATTTATCCAAGGCGAATATATTAAAGGTGGTGTTGGTAAACAGCTGATTTGTTGTTTTTTTTTCGCTGGCTGTCAACACAGAATAAAACATGGCGAATTAATTTTTTGTTTTCTACTTTTTCAATACTTTGCCATGAAAATCAAACGTGCAAAATATTATATTGTTGTTGGTCTAGTGCCACCACCTTTAATGAATGTGCCCTTGCATTTATCGAACATTCGGCCTTTTTTTGAATGAAGCAAAACACTTAACACAGTTAGCAGAAAAAATTGTCAAAAACTAACGCGATTTTTGGGCTACTTGAAACTCCAATTTTGTCAACCCGCGTACTCGAAATTTTTTCGGAAATTCTGCTTAAAAAGTTTGAAATTTTGATGAAAATTTGCTTGATTTTTATAAATGTGGTACAATGTTGAAATTAATAAATAAATTGTCAAAACTTGTCAATATGGCGTGTACACCGCCTTTTGACTCTGACTAGTATGTAAGAACTGCCTTATATAACTACATATAACATGCATATGTACATAATATTGGTCGGACGCCGTGGGCGGAAGGGTTGGTGTGTGACTACCATTCAGTTATCGTTATATATTAGTTTTTTTGTTATGAAATATTTCACTCACTTGCTTATCGGAAAAATTCAAAAAATCGGCAATAATTGCCGAAAAAAAAATCCGTTTTAACAAGCCACTTGAACACAATAATGTGTGATGTACAATCACTCCAGGTATTTATCAATCGCAAAATAGCGTTTTCTGTCCATTCATCATTAACACCGACCTCTAGACATTAACGAAGCAGATACCCGTTCATCTTAAAATCTCGCTGCGGACGTGGAAATGGATCGGTCACACATTGCGATATCACAACAGCAGCCCTACACTGGAGCCCGTAAAGTAGTCGGAGATGTGGTAGGCCATTTAACAAGTGGAGGCGACTAGTGGAAGCAGAAACGCTACAAAAGCAGATCGCATTTGGCGACAAATCAAATTATTAGCTTCAAATTAATCAAATTTGAACTTATTTATTGAGACGCTTCTTTCCATCTGGGAACTACGGGAAAATATATATACATATAATATATAACCCACTTGTTTGACAACCCGTTCGATTTCTAGCCATCATGTCGAAGTTCCTTACAAAATTTTCATAGGGTGAGAACATCATGGTTTCAATTATTCTTGAACTTGTATATGTTAATCGCGATACATATTAGTTAAACCTACATTTCGTATCTTACATATCGAATTTTGAATTGAAATGGCACGACCAGTTTGACTGTTCTGGTAAATCTAGAATTAATTGGTTCAGGGTGCGTGCTCAAGAATGATAGAATACAAGATTGCTCCTTCCAAAGGGCCGTGACGTCAGTACAGAAAGCAAACAAAAAGAAGAGTAAACGAAAGCGAAAGCAAGCGGAAACTGTCAAGCAATTATACACACATGTACAACAGAATTATAAATTGTTGGCACGACTACGCTTTAAGAAAGCGATATTTGGCAAAAGGAAAATACGGCATTTGGAGATTTTGTTAGCATTCGGAATTTCAGAACTTAACCCGCGGCACTTCATTTTTATTATATTATTTTTTTTTTTTTTATTTAAAAATCGCAAATCTTCCTTCTGTTTTCTTTACATCGTGAAACATACTGATATACTTATACATGAATGAATGGAGAGAGAAATTTCTCGCGCATCTATTGTAAACAGTGTTGCTTAAATTATTCTTGTATTGAGGTCGCAATATTATGATAAATAGCGAATTATTTTAAATATTCGAATAAAAATATATTCAATTAGGTGATTCACGCACATCAATCGGTCTGGGGTAGCTCGGACATTAATGTAAGAGGTGAGTCACTTTTTTATTTTATTATCCTGTGAGATCCAGGATTTATATCGAACAGCATTTCGAATTGGAGGGTGTTAGATGAAGTCTCCTTTTCGGACCATCGGTATATATTATATATATATATATCTTTCAAATTAAGAATGTTAGAAAGACCAATTGGTCGATATATCAATTCCACTTGGAGCAAAACATAGGGACTCTGAGCGGAAGAATCACTAACTCTCAAGAACTTTATCTTGAAGTTAACAAACTGGAGAACCTAATAACGGCAACCTTCGAAAAAATTTGCGAACTGGTTATGAAGAAGCGTGCCAGGAATGCTGCAGAGGAAAGCCCGTTAGCTTTTCAACAGTGCCAAGGCCATCCGCGAACCAAACTGGCTAGGGAGGAGTCCCGAATAAAAACCATATTTTTAAACATAGAGAGAATGTTTGATAATGCCACTTTTGACAGTATGTGTAGCTCTGTCCAGCATGTGGAGAGGAGGATGAGACGGCGGACCACTTTCTGTGCGTCTGCCCCGCCTTCGCTCGAATCAGTCTTGAGGTCTTTAGCACTGATGTGTTAAGAAGCGACCACCTTGGCTCCTTGGCACCACAAGATCTTTCTTCGGAGGTCGAGTAGATTTAAAGAAAATTAAAAAGGGAACCCGAGTGCAGTGAAATGGATTTAATTGTATCTGAGTATCTGAGTGCTGCACTTGCTAGTCTGTCCCGTCAAAAAAAAAATACTAAATCTTAAAATGCAGTTTAAAGATAGCATAATATGTGTACAAATTTTTAGATCAATAAATTTAAAACTTTTCTCGGCCTTCTAACTGTATATAACCCCTTAACAACAGAAGTATAGCTATCCTTACTGTTCCAACTCTTTCCAGATTACAGCAAAACTGGTGCTGGAATGTCTTGATAGACTGAATGCCTTAGACCAAAACAATCTGGTACGTGTCCTACGGGTTTCAGGGTTCATAAGAATTACTGGGATCGAAATGGCAGCTAATTTAGCCAGGAAAGGGGCGGAATCTTATTTATAGGTTCCGATATATTTTGTGGCCTTCCTTATTCAGTAAGCAGAGGAAAGACAAAGATCATACTGGGGCAATCAAAATCAATGATAGATAGCTTTAACCTACTATATTGTATTTTAAGAATAATTTTAAAATCATCACAGGAATTCTAGCAAGAAATTGAATTATCATCTCATTAACCTGGGAATATACTCCAATGCAACTTGAAGGTTCTGTATGGAGGAAGATCAAGCTGACAAAAAGGGGTTCAGAGAAATACTCTGAACCTATGAAGGAGAAACAATATATCTTTCAGGCAGTGGTAAATTCCGTCATAGTAATATCCAATATCAATTTTCATTTATGACTGCCAAATCTTACTCTTTCTAAGACAGTAAATATTTTAATCATTTTCATCTAAATTCCTTGTTTTATTTTTTTTGTTGGATAACTTTTATGCGGATTAAATCTCGAAAGTCCGTGTTCTTTGCACGTTAGGTCACATGTCGTTTGCTTTCGAAATGAAAAAAATGTATTTATTTTTACGAAAGAAAGAAAAACAAAAATTTTAGTATATCCTAAGTTAGACGAAAATGCTTTGCCTTAACGGCAGGTTTTAACTAGTGTTTAATATAGTTACTTGTTTTAAGTTTCGATTGGTTCAACTAAGAACAACTTTTAGGGTTGCCTTAGTAATACATACATGCCGTATGTACATATTTATGTACATATCATATAAATATTCGCATTGAATCAAAAAGCGATCTAGATTACAACTAAATTATCAGTACTTTTATTTTAATTTTTTATTTATTCAGTTTTTGTTTTAAAAATAATCATACCTCACAAATAACTGTTCCTGGTTGTTCACTCTCCAAGAAACGACAGTAGCACCTACAAGTGAAATAAAATAAGAAGGATTTAAATAACATGAATATCATATACTACATATTCATATACAATAATGTGATGGGGATTTAGATAACATTAAAATACATATTTGTATAATATAAAACAAGAATGGTAGAATAGAAAGTTGCGCCATCCGAATTCGCTGTGTCGTCAGAGCCCATGAATAAACGAACAAAAGGAAGGGGAATCACTGGTTTGTGAAAAGGAAGAGTAGATGAAAGCAATAGAAAAAACCAAACACAAGAAATTATCTGCACACACACACTTTCTTGTTCGGCGTCTTCCGCAGAAAAAGACAAAAAAACTGCATTAATGCAAAATTAAAATTTATTGGTATAGCTGCTTTGAGACTTTGAAACAAGCGATAACACTACTTGGGTATTTTCCTACTCATTTAGAGAGAGAGCGATTGCGCTGTTCGGGATTCTTCCATATTGTTATTTCAATGCTCCTGGGATTCACACGGTTAAGATAAAAAAGTGTTGATTGTGAACTTTTGAAACAATTTCGATTGCGATTTCAATTCATTTTGCGATAAATACTCTCAAAATTGAA
Source organism: Anastrepha fraterculus (assembly GCA_037575425.1). Taxonomy (NCBI): domain Eukaryota; kingdom Metazoa; phylum Arthropoda; class Insecta; order Diptera; family Tephritidae; genus Anastrepha; species Anastrepha fraterculus. Next base: position 14,472 of record JAYXIM010013663.1, on the reverse strand, counting down.
TATGTTTATTATGCTGCTGATAAAGAATAAGTAAACCTCTTTCATTGATATGCCATGACGTCAACGATGTATGTATACAAATTTCAGATTTAATCACTGTATAAAACGCAGTCGAGTATCTTATCCTGAATTTTTTTTATCTTGAAAAGGTTGCATAAGCCTGATGTGAAAACGTCCAGAGCGTGTTTTAAAATATCACTACCACAAAAAAGTCTTCCTAGTCACGGCGAAAGTTTAGTTCAATAAAACTGAAGCATTTTCCGAAGATAACAATAATTCAGAAAAAAAACCGTGATTTTACGGCGACATAAAATGTTGGACGACGTTATGTTGTCAGATCTTGAGGAAGAATAAAATAAATCTCATTTTGAAACCTACTTTAAAATATCGAATTAGTGTAAAAGTGGAAAACATAAGATTCAACCAAACAAAAAATTATAATGAACTCAGGTCTGATTTAAAATATCGGCATCCAGCAAAGAAGCCAAAACTGGAGGGGTTTAGTACGAGTATAATTAGTTAGCACGATGGAGAGAATAATAAGGTCACGCCGATCGTGGTGCCACTACTTTGCTCTCAGCGAATTTGACAAGTGACGTCGCACTTGTGCAATAAAATAAAGGGCGATTTTTTAAGAGCTATAGGAAAGTTTTTCAAAAAACACACGTAAAATTCAGAAAAATGCATGACATTTTTATCTAAATCGTTAGTACAGTTCATATAATTTAATGTTTGAAGATTATTTCATGCAAATGTTGACCGCGACTGCGCTTCAAATGGTCCATCCGCTTAGTCCAATTTCGGCATTCGCTTTCCAATGTTTCGCCCGGTATCTCACATATAAATGCTTTAATGTTGTCTTCCAATGCGTTAATTGAAGCAGGCTTGTCTGAATAGACAGGAGCTTTAACATAGCCCCAATAAAAATAATCTAAAGGCGTTATATCCGATCTGGATGGCCAATTGACAGGTCCCGGACGTGAAATAAAATGTTCACCGAACTCGCCTCTCAACAAGTCCAGTGTTACGCGTGCTGTATGGCATGTGGCACCGTCTTGCTGAACCCACATGTCATGCAAGTCAAGCTCTTGCATTTTGGGCAAAAAAAAGTTGGATATCATTTCCCAGTAGCGCTCACCATTCACAGTTACGTTACGATTCGCTGCATCTTTGAAGAAGTACGGTACAATGATACCTCCAGCTCATAAACCGCGCCAAACTGTGACCTTTTCTGAATACATTTGTAGCTCTTGCAATTCTTCCGGCTGATCTTCACTCCAAAATCGACAATTCTGCTTATTTACGTACCCATTGATCCAAATCGATAAAAAAGTGGATCTTCGGCCAACTTTCCAAGGGCCCATTCACCAAAAATTCTGCGTTGCAGTAGGTCGTTCGGCTTCAATTCTTGCACCAGCTGTATTTTGAAAGGCTTCACACCTAAATCCTTTCGCAAAATTTTCCACGTTGTTGAGTAACAGAGGCCCAATTGCTGCGAACTGCGACGAATCGATAATTAATGGTCATCATTAACTCTGGCCGATATAGCTGCGATATTTTCTTCAGTTCGCACTCTACGTAAGCGTGTTGGTGGTTTGATGTCCAATAATGTAAATTTGGTTCTAAATAGCTCGAATAGCCGCTTCAGTGGGTCGATTAAACTGACCATAAAATGGAAGAAGCGCGCGATAAGCTTTCTTAACAGAACACGCATTTTTATAATAAAATTCAATGTTTTGCAAGCGTTGTTCGTTTGTAAGACGATTCATGGTCAAATTATAGACCAATCTGAAGATGTTTGACAGTGAAACGAAACACGAAACGTGCGTCAGCTGTTTAAACCAACTGTTTAAAAAGATAATAGCTAAAAAATCACCCGTTATATGTATGCATGTAGTTTCTGGATACAAAAAGTGCATTTCGGGTTTTATTTTTGTTCAAACCCCTCGGCTAGAGAGCATAGCATTAGTGGCCATCTGCAGTTTTACACTTTAATATAACTGCGGTGCCAACATGTCAGCTGAGGCTCGTGGCGCATTTGTTTGCGATTTATCCAATGCATCATATACTTATAGGCTGGAAAAATGTAGATCATTGAAGTGCAGTAATATTATGCCCTTCCTTATAACTACAAATTTCGTGGGATCGTTCGTGGAAAAAAATTAAATTCGCCTAATCCCGTGTTATGATATATGTAAATATTACAGCTGATCTCTGTTGAAAATTCTTCTTCTTCTTAATTGGCGCGATAACCGCTTACGCGATTTTGGCCGAGCTTAACAAAGCGCGCCAGTCGTTTCTTTCTCGTGCTAACCGGCGCCAATTGGACACACCAAGTGAAGCCAAGTTCTTCTCCACCTGATCTTTCCAACGCAGAGGAGGCCTTCCTCTTCCTCTGCTACCACCAGCTGGTACCGCATCGAATACTTTCAAAGTCGGAGCGTTTGTATCCATTCGGACGACATCACCCAGCCAACGAAGCCGCTGGATCTTTATTCGCTGCGCTATGTCTATGTCGTCGTAAAGCTCATACAGCTCATCGTTCCATCGTCTGCGATATTCGCCGTTGCCAACGTGCAAAGGTCCAAAAATCTTACGCAGAATCTTTCTCTCGAACACTCCAGGCGTTGCTTCATCGGATGTTGTCATCGTCCAAGCTTCTGCGCCATACGTCAGGACGGGCATGATGAGAGTCTTGTAGAGTGTTAGTTTTGTTCGTCGAGAGAGGACTTTACTGCTCAGTTGCCTACTTAGTCCAAAGTAGCACTTGTTGGCAAGAGAGATTCTACGTTGGATTTCAAGGCTGACATTGTTCTCGGTGTTAATGCTGGTTCCTAAATAAACGAAGTCTTTTACAACCTCAAAATTATAACTGTCTACAGTGACGTGGGTGCCGATACGCGAGTGCGCCGACTGTTTGTTTGAAGACAGGAGGTACTTCGTTTTGTCCTCGTTCACCACCAAACCCATTCGCTTTGCCTCTTTATCCAGTTTGGAGAAGGCAGAACTAACAGCGCGGTTATTGAAAATTACTTAAGGGGGGAAGCTGGTCTAGAGCGCAAAAAATGGGCATATTTTATGAATTTATTTTGACTCAACAAAGGAATCAATCGAAAATCTGTGAAATAGGTTTAATAATATAGCCTTCATGGTACAAATACAAAATTTTTCGTCTGAATTAATTTCAAAAGGGCCGCTGTCCAGCAGTTCTCCTAAGGCGCCTTTTTTTCTAGTGGGTCCATTGCCGAAGACGTAAACTCCTTAATTTTTGTCCTGGATCAAAAAATAAAATTTTTTTAGTTTCTATATAACAACAGAAAGAGGCGTACGTAGGATTTTTTCGATATTTTGTTTTTTCGCGATATGGTGCACGTTTGAACAAAAAGTTACAATTTTCACTATAAAGAACGACATAAAATTGTTGATTAAAAAAAAAACTATGTAATATAAATAAAAAAATCCTACGTACGTCTCCGGAGAAAGGTATTTCGAATGTATTGTCAAAATTTCGTAAGAATCGGTAAAGATTTGTTCGAGTTATGTCTTCGGCCAGTTTAAAAAAAGTGATTTCAAGAAAAACGCGTTTAAAGTTGTAAGTAGCGTTCGGGGCATACCTGCGAGGCACTGCCGTCGAATGAAAAATTTGGGCATTTAGACATTTTTGCTGGCATCCCTCATTTGGTATATTATTTCTAAGACCCTAAAGCACCTTTTAAGACAAAAAATATTTTTCGATTTTTTCAAAATTCTAGACCAGCTTCCCCCCTTAAGCTTTTAGTAGTTAAAGCATTTTTACTATATAATATTTGTTCAGTACATTTACAATTATTTTTTTCTTTTTTGTACATAGAGTTGCGCTCGACATGCTTTTGATTTTTTTTTTTTCAATTGTTTGACGTTGAGCTAAGCCATCGATTTCCTTATTTGATTCATTAAGTAAATCTTGACGTGGGATGGATCTTGGTAAATGTTTTGCACTTATTGAAGTATGTACATACATTACATTCGCCGCAGTTGGAATGCGAAAATAAATAAATGTACAAATATGTGTAAGATACTCGTCTATCAAATATGTGAGTTTAGTTGTATGCGTCAAAACGTAATATACCTATAATTTCATTAAAAATTTCGGGTTTAAAGTGTAAAACAAAAGAAAATGTTTATACAAAGAATGAACCTTAAGATTCGAGTTCAATTTATTGTAAATTTGAGTAAACACTTGTGCATTTTAAAATAATACCTTTTTTCAATATTCAACCTGTCTGAAGAAGCGTGACCACCATAACTTAGAAACTATTTGACCAATTTGATTCTAACAAAATGCATTGTATGGGCGTATACATATATTTATTATACGGAATATATTCAATAAAATGTATAGTCACCACTATTAGCTATAATGGCTTCACATCATCGATTCTATTTAGTTATTTAAATTATATATTTTTTAGTTATTTAAATATTATATTTAATCATATGATTATCTAGGAGACACATCTAACATGTATCTCTAGTAAGCCTAACAGAGTTATAGGAAAAGACTAACAAAATTTTTTGTTAATGTTTTAGGTATCTACTCATATAATTACCTGGTATTCCTAGTGCGGGTTAACAACCAAAATATATACACTTGTGCTCACATAATTAAGTCACTTTATCTTTTTTACAATGTTCAATACATTTCATGATAGAGTTTTAGATTTTTATATAAGCATAGTATGTCAAAAAATTTATAAATCGAAGTTTTGAGTTTTGTACATAATTCAAAAAAATTTAGCAAACTTCAAAATAGGTATGTTAAACCTTTTAATCAGAATCTTTATAAAACTTCTGGATATGCAGTTTTATAGCTTGTTGAATTTTACAATAATAAAGAGAAAGTTTGGAGTCGCTCAAAAATCGCGATAATTTGTGGCAATTTCTTTCATATTAAATACTTTCCAACATATACGACTTTTTGTGGACGACAATTACAGACTTGGATGATTTATGGATTCAGCAAGATGTCGCGCCATTCCACAATCGATCTTTTGCGTGCTATCGGTCCTCTCGGTGATGCCAATTGGTCGTCTTAGAGTTTCGGTTTGATGCCGTTAGACTTTTTTGTTGTATGCCGTGAATGACCGATGTTATGCGAACTATCCATAAACGACACGCCCTTAAGGCGAATATCGAGCAAAACTTTCGTGAGATATAGCCAAAACCAGTAACCAAGGACTTGACGAACTGGTCATTACAACGGTAGCCAATATGGCGGTGCATATTAAAAATATGGAGCCCACGATGAAATTGTTCCGTACATAATCCACTGTAAAGCACAGCAAAAATGTAGTTTCTTGAGAACGACTTGTTGACTTTCCACAGAAGCACAAGCAGCAAAGTCACGTCTAAATTCTTTGAACGTCCTTATATGACGAATCCAATCGACTGAAAGAGTAAAGTTTTTGGTACCTACGATTATGTTTTCTGACCGATACCGTAATATGACCGTCGAAGGTGAGGCACGCTCTTGTGCTACTGAAACGATAACTTTATTGAAATCGTCGAGTCAGATTGACAAGTTAGCATTTATTTCGTTGCCCAGATTAATCAGCAAACCATTTAGAACAAATTGCAAAGACTGATCTTAAGAAGAGACTCAATGTATGATGCTACATACATGAATTGACGCAAATAACCTTTTGAACTAAATCGATACCTCCGACTCTCGACGCATTGAAACAGGATTTAAAAGACAATGGGAAATACACGAGAACAACAGCCGAAAAATGCTTTAATAAAATTATGGAGATCTGACCCAAACGGTTGGTGATATCCGATTTATTATGCTCTGGGCATTGGAGCTGGTTAAACACCCAGAATTGAACCAGACATACTCAACATATGTCCAATTTATGAAGGTAACTCGCACTACACTAACCATCTCTTCACATCTTCTGTCTGGACTCACCTTGTTGTTGTTGCAACAGCATAAACCTTTTCTTTTTTGGTGGGTGAGTAGGGTTCTAAATGCCTTCGCACTTACAGCGACCGTCGTCTACTGCGTCGTGTGGTGTGGCCACTAAAACTATCCCTCCTCTCTTTCTGGGGAGACACCCTTCCCGAAACTGCTTTCTATATTACTTCGGGAGGGCCCAGAACGGTATCCATAAGGTTCCAATTCTATTCACCCACATCTGGGTTCACCATATTTGTAGCCAGCTTTCATGCTATAAGCTCGTCTTCTTGTGTGTCTATCCGTGCGGCTTCGCTTTGTTGCCCTGTGTCGAGGTCAATCTTTTTTTCCCATAGTACGTTCTCGATGAATTTTTTTCCACGAGCCATCTGCTACAACTAAAAAACGTGTGTTCAGCGTCATCGCTCAGCGCTTCGCAGTATATGCACATGGAATCGGTTACCTTGTCCATACGGTATAGGTATCTGCGGAAGTATCCGTGGCCCGAGAGGAACTGAGTTAAGAAGTAGTTCACTTCTCCGAAGTTCCTTTTTCAAATTGATGGAATAAGTTTCGCCGTCCATCTCCCAGCATAAACCTTGAAAAGATATAAGTCCAGGTCGTTCCGGTAGCGTAGAACCGAATATCGTGGGAACGCTGGGCTTATAATTAAATGAGATAGACGACGGCGACCGATAACCTTATTGTTCTTGCAGGGTTTTATAAACTGCTGCAACAACCGGATTAAAAATACTTGCACTAATCTAACAAAATGTAGAGATAATTGTATTTTGCTAAATGTGTTTTTTGAAAAGAGGCCAACAAGTTTAATGCGATTGAGCGGGATCCATAATGGCCTATTCCCATCAGATAATCAATTTGGAACTCTACTGTCAAAAATTGTCCAGAAACCGCACAGAATTGGTGAAGATGGAGGCTGTTGTATTTCGTCAGAACAAAAAAATAGAGATAAAAACACTCAAAAACAAGGTTTTAATGAATTCCTCAGTATTTTTAATAAGCCTTTTTTTAAATTTTACTTAAACTTATTTTCAATGGAAATTTATTTTTCAGATTTTAATGAAAATTTTGTTTCCAGTGGCTTCTTTAATAATAACCGAATTCAAAAATAAGTGTGTTGCTAAATCAAAATTTAATAAATACATATAAAAACACTTACCATGTAGATTTATAGTACAAGTTGTATTGTTTCCCCGATCGAGTACAACAACACTTGTAGCCTGCGCTGTTGCAGAAGTCGCCGCTGCTGTGGTCGCCATTACGATATATTTTTATACACTGGATCCTTCAAAGGCATACATATCACCAAAAAATCAATTTAAAACCGCAAGAATTTACATGCAGTAATTATAATTTATACGTAAATTACCTAAGCAACTGTGTTCACATCGACTGCAATCAACCGTTTAAAGAGATTTTTGTTAGTAAATCTAACTTTCGATAGCTAATTTCTTTTTAATTGCTGATATTCTTTAAATATGTAACCTTCACAGCTAGTAAATATACGAATTTCAAACAAACGTGTGGGCAGATACTAATCTTTTTGTTCTTTTCTTTAGGGTTTGCTGTATTTTCTTTAAGATATTGTAGCCGATTATTATTTACCGCAACCGCTCATTATCGACCTTCAAGGGTACTACAAAAATTGGAATATTGAATACTACCTAAGTCAGTGTGAATGTTATTCTAAAAGATCATTTAGCAGGGGTTAGATAAAATATTATAAGCTTAACAGGCAATATCAAGAATGTATTTATATAGTGGTTGATTCCTGATAACGACTTTCAAGGAACGAGAATTCATAAAAGTATTATATACATGTATATACGAGGTGCTTTTCTAATTACATATATATTATTTTAACACTGACAGCTCTTCCCCCCGGAAATCTTAACAGAGAAATCATAAAATACCGAAAAAATGTAATATATATAAAACAAAAAGTAATATCTGGTTTGTGCGTGACTATTCGGAATTCAGAGAGAACATAGGTTCGAATCTCGGCTAAACCATTCGGCTAAGGCGGTCGCCGTTAAAGCATATATTGCCACAATTGATGATTATGAGAATACTTAAAAATAATAGTATGGGCGCCTTTTTAGGGTATTTGGCAGAGATACTCCTCCTTATGTTGTTCCACAAATAGAGAAATCTACAGTTTTATGCCGCTTACGAATGGCAGATGGTTTTGTATGAGAAGCTTTCATGGCAGCAATACAGTCGGAGGATGTTGACATTTTCCGCCGTGCAGCAACCGCAATTAGCAATTGGTGTTTCTTGTGTCGGGGGTCTCGAAGCGGTAACCCTGGATGGTAATCACCAATCTACCCATTCGGCTACGGCGGCCGAAAATAAAATAAATAAAAGTATTAAGGGACGCACAAAATGCGTATTAAATGTAGTTTCTGATTGTGCTTTTATGGCATATTCTTGTCTTAAATACTTTTTTACCTTAACTACTTCTATACTTCACCTCAAAAATGCCTTTTGGTAATTCTGGAAGGTGCGGCGTCTTAACGTGAGAGATGGCCTGCTTTGCTTATACTAATTCTGATAACTACAACCACTCTGTATGGACGAGATGTACGATAGATTATGATGTATTGCAGCAATTGGTTGTGCTAAACGTTTTGAAGGAGTCTGGTGATACTGTAACAAAACATATACATCTCCTTTACTGAGAACAGCAAAAAGGTCGGACGATATGATTTGGGTTGACTTTTCTGTAATGCCGCATGAGCAACTTGAGGCAAAATACAATGGTTTATTCAATGAAACTTGGGGAAGATTTTAAGGAAGGGTTTCTAGACAACACGTTTCTTCACTTATTATTACACATGTATGCTCAATTTATCTATATCATCATTTTCCAATTTTAAACAATAATAACAATTCATTGGAGCTGACTGACACTAATATTGTGTTAACTTTAAATGTTTGTAGACTTAACATCAGTATTGGCCAAAAAGTATAGCATTAATCTATATTTGCACCCGAAAAATTCGTTGCGGGGACTTTAGAAACATGTATGGGTGAAAAATTCTATTCAAGTTAATTTTATATCATAAATTTCTGCATGTAAACATTTCCTGCATTCGGAAAATGAGAAAATTTAACGATTTTTGTGTATGTTAATAATGTTACTTTAATACAATGAAAACTCGTTCACCTTGAAACGACTCTAATTTTTGATAAAAGCACAATGTTTCCACCGAAAATTATTATTTTATTTGCTTCTAGTTAGCTATGACATACACTGCGGCTCTGACTTTCTTCGAGATGCTATGTCTAAAGTGCAGTAGGTACCCGAAAACTCCCAAAGCTTTGAAGGAAATAAATTACGCGATCGCGACACAGATGAGTCAACTTCAACTTTTTTATTAAATAAGCTTGGGCAGTAATTATAATTATTTACGTATTTATGTCCTAGCACACGCACCGAAATCACTATTGAAATAAAGAATTTCTCTAACTTCTCGAGTATGCAGCCCACCTTCTAATTCATTCTTGCACTGTTTTTTTCCTTTGCTTTTCCACACAAGGAAAAAGTGTTCAAAATAAAAAAGACAACTATCTTATGATGACAATTCACTATGCAACTTTTTAAAAGACCGTTCGACAAGCAAGTTGTGTCGTGTCACCTTGATTCAGTAGAACTAGGGAATTTGATTTGGTATTAGAGGTATTCACAGTTAGTCACATATGTACATAAAATATGTTAGTACCCTTTGGGGAAATAAAACCAATTGCTTGAACATTTGCGTAATGATTATCTTTTTATCCGCAAACCTGATTTTGTGGCATATAAAAAATTTGGGGAAGATTAACAAGGCGAAGTGAAGAGAGAAGGTGCGTCTTTCGGAAACAGTTACTTCATTTTTCGCGATTTTGACGAGTTTTACGTCAGGCACCTTAATAATACCAAGCGAACAGAGGCAGGAGAAATTACATGTTCACTGAATGGCTTGGTAATATTGTGATTTGGGACATTTAAACTAGACAAACTAATGAAACGAAGTGCCGCGGTTTGTTCGTGTTAAAGCCCAGTAAGAATTATCCAACAATGAAATACCTAAGAATTTTAAGTGTTCTCCCCCAAAGGGAGATGCTTGCAAATTTTTACGAACGGGAAATATGTTTTTTATTTCAAAAAATTCAGCTGTCTTCAGTAAGATTAGATAAAGATGATGCACATACACAGACGTTACGGGAGTGACCACAGACAGCAAATATTCCAGATGGAACTGACGAAACGCTTCCAAAGGACAAATGAGACCTTGCAGGATAATGAACTCAATTATCCAAACTTCAGACAGCTACAGAGGGGAAAGCGACAATTTTCGGATCTCCAGTTTGAGAGGCCGTTATTGGAGCTTTGTCTGTACTTCACATATTTTTAATAACTGAAATCATGGATGAAGTAAAAATTTGACGAAATTACATTGGATTTTAATAACAAGTTTCTATTGTGTCAGAATACATAGATACCTCTGAGCACCGGGTATGAGCACAGTGTACAATCCAGAAAGGTAACCCTAAGTCACCGTCAATGGATTCCGTCAAAATCGGAAGCAGGCATATTAGCTAATGTAGAAGGAAGCTGTGGGACAGGTGAAGTGTGGCTTATAGAACAGAATGACAAATTTGCGCTATTCAATGAATTCTCACAAACATGTAATTTCACCCCTTTTTTCTTGTTTCTTATATAAACCAACATTTTAATAGGTAATTATACAGAAGAGCGGCCCTTCAGAAAATCAATATTTTTGTAAAATTTTTTCAATGATATCAATAAAATGTATTGTAAAAGAGTGTTTAAGATCGGGGGAACTATACTTTTATGTAGGATTTACTGTTAATATGAATATCAAATCCGGCGGGCGACACAACAAGAATTACCGCTTGAACATTATATAAGTGTTTTGAAATGTTGTCCAACTCCGGCTACGCAATCCACAGTATTTTTGCGTAAAACTCCTTTTCGCGTGGGCGGCCTTCGGCCGCGCTTCAAAAAAATAACCCTCATCAGTCCAACTCCGGCTACGCAATCCACAGTATTTTTGCGTAGAACTGCTTTTCGCGTGGGCGGCCTTCGGCCGCGCTTCAAAAAAATAACCCTCATCAGTCCAACTCCGGCTACGCAATCCACAGTATTTTTGCGTAGAACTCCTTTTCGCGTGGGCGGCCTTCGGCCGCGCTTCAAAAAAATAACCCTCATCAGTCCAACTCCGGCTACGCAATCCACAATATTTTTGCGTAGAACTCCTTAAACACTCTTTTACAATACATTTTATTGATATCATTGAAAAAATTTTACAAAAATATTGATTTTCTGAAGGGCCGCCGGATTTGATATTCATATTAACAGTAAATCCTACATAAAAGTATAGTTCCCCCGATCTTAAACACTCTTTTACAATACATTTTATTGATATCATTGAAAAAATTTTACAAAAATATTGATTTTCTGAAGGGCCGCTCTTCTGTATAATTACCTTTTAATATATAGTGGAAATGTTTACACCCTAAAAGTCCATGAATTAAAAATTATAGAATGTCCAGACACTTTATAAAACCGGTAAAGAAAAGTGCAATAAGTGGCAATGCCAGACATTATTTGTCAAAGTTTGTTTTCGTCGCCCTTTTTGTGTTTACATTTTAGTTGTTAAAATAGTGAAATAAATAACGCGAAACTGAGACACATCGGTGAATACTGAAAAAAAATAAAAGTTTTTCAGAATTGTTTTTCTTAATAACCTTTGAGCAGTTAAAAAAATAATCTCTGTTTTTATAATATTTATATTTGGAAAAAAACTAGTCGATTGGTATCCATATCGACTATTTTCAAACAAATTTTGTCACTTGGGCCGTAAACTAAATAATTACCTATCGTATAAACACCCATTCAATGAAATCTTTAAGCCATCAAGAGCGACATGATTACATTTTCCAAAATTTTATTCTCTGTGGTAAATCGTCTGGAAGAGATAAGCACTATCATGACATCGATATTATAAAGGAAAAACATCGATTCTTATGGGACGAAAATGAAAAAACGGAAGAAGATTCATGGGAAGTACGCTTGGCTAAACGTTACTATGACAAATTATTTAAGGTAATGTTCAAAATCTAAAAAATAAAATTCTAAAGCGTCGATTACCGACCGCAAAATATCAAATAAATCAATATTAATAAGTTTTCTTTATGAACCCAATTTTTCAGCTCTGCCAATATTAGTAAATATATGCCTAATATATGACCTTCTTACTTTCAAGGAATATTGCATAGCAGACTTAACTCGTCACAAAGATAATAAGGTTGCTCTGCGCTGGCGTACTAAGGACGAAGTCGTAACAGGAAAAGGTCAATTTCAGTGTGGAAGTAGTAAATGTGATCAAAGAGATAATTTGCGTAGCTGGGAGGTGAATTTTTCATATCGAGAACAAGGAGAGCGTAAAAACGCGTTGGTCAAACTTCGTTTATGTCCCACTCACTCAGAGCAATTAAACTACACTTCTCGAAAACGAGAAATAAAGCGCCTAAAAAAGTCTGTTAATCGAAAAATCGAAAATAAAATAAATGAGAAGCATCCACATGTGACTGAAGATGCAGTAGATGCAGTACCAGTCTCTGCTCCAAATGAAACTCAAGAAAACCAGGATAATATTTGGGAACGGAAACCTGACGCAGAAATAGAACAAACTTCTCGTGAAACTGACTTTGAACGATATTTAGAAGACCTTCTGTTATAATTTAGCATTTATATAGTTCTTGTTCATATGAACTGCTTTGTTTGTATTCACGTTTGAGAAGGAATAAAAATAGCGCAAAAAGTAAACATTTATTAAATGCAGGAATACAAAGAAACTTAACATGATCGAATTTAATACATAATAAACATATAATACAGATACAACGTTTCTTTTCACGAGAATAGCCTTCTTTATTGCCAACAATTAAAGCAGCATTCATACCAACTGAACTAAGGAAAATTCGGCGATAAGTATTTTGCCCAGTTATGTTTAGAATTACATATTAAAATAAAAAGTTTATATTGTTCATGCCTCCGGTAAAATTAACTGATAGATAGATATTATATGAATACTCCCAATATTATAAACATAACTTGCTGAATTGTAATTTTTAAAACACTAGCTTTAATGCTGATTAGGATCAAAATACACTGCTAACATTTTGTAGTTCGGCGTATGCAAAGAAATTGTCGGTTTGGAAGTCAGTTCATGTCTGCTGAAAAATAATCGCGACCTGAAAGTGAACTGTATGGAAAAAAGTTTCTGAAAGTACTAACTGGATTCAAATATTCAAGCAGATCTTTTCGAGCTCCAATTTACTAAAACCCTTTGAAGATGCAGTTAATTTACGATTGTTATAAAGTACGGAAGGAGAAAACTACTACACATAAAAAGCTCACTCGAAACGGAGTGAATGTAAATTTTACAGATTTGTCATGATGCTGAAGTGTACAAATGATCATAAGAGATAAAATTAGGGGAATATAGTATGAAGTATGCAGTCCTCAGCACGAAAACTGTATTGAGCGATGGAAGGAACTATATTTTGCAATATACTTCTCACTTTTCCTCAGAAAACAGTTTAAAATAATATCAACGAGAAATGTCATGGATTAATAATTTAAGAAATTAAAATTGGTAAAATCTGTTCAAATAATAATACAGTAATAATAAAAATGTAGTAGTAATAAAGTTTGTCTGAATTGACATCTAAGTTGTTACAAATCTCATCAATTTGTTACTAAATATTAATTACCAAAAGTCATAAACTGGTAATGCAGTTATAAGCAATTAGTAATACCTTGTACTTTCCGATTTAAAAATGATTAATTAATTTAATAAATATTTAAAATAATTATTAATATTAAATGAAAATGTTTATATACAGCAACTTTAATACCGCATCTTTTATAGAATACTATTACGTTAATGTGGCTACTTCAAATGGTTTCGCAGAAAGTCCGTCAAGATTTCCAGCAGGAAAGAGCTGTTACTGTCAAAATAAAATATGTCTTGTGTGCAGATACTCAGCTGGTTAGCTGCTGTAATATTTATTTCGCACGGAACATGCTGCTAAAAATTATGGACAATTTGAATTTAATTTTGCACTGACACAATAAATAAACAATATTAATCTTCAAAGTAGTATTTATTAAATAAAAACTTACTTTAACTCTTCTATTTCAACTCCGCCAGTGATCCCGGAGGAATTATTAATTGTTGCAGAATTTATGCGAAAGAACGTGATGCTGATAAAAAGTAGCACTGCCACAATTATTACAGCTCGAACACGATATACTATTAGGATCAAACGTACATTTCCTGAGATTTACAAAGTTTAACTTTTGCTGAGCGAACGAGTGTAATCTAAATTAGATATCTCAATAGCTCAATAGAGTTAATAGTAATGGCTTCAAAAGAAAGCGTAAATATAAAAATATAACTTTTTTGTTTATGAAAACGTTGAAGTTCGCCTACAGTATG
>JAYXIM010013660.1:0-33477 GCA_037575425.1 Anastrepha fraterculus | reverse complement strand
ACCACGATTTGGATTGTTATTGTGAGCTTACTAATAATTAAAAAACGAAGTCAAAAGGGAAAGCACCAGGAACACCTGGTGAATTATATGACGAAGTCCTGTAAGGGTTTGGATTTTCAGTTATGTTGTGCTCGGGGCATCAATCAACCACAAAAGGTTAAAATATTTTTTTTTATTTGTCTAAGTATAATCAAATAAAAATTGTTCCCTTTTGCTACTATTTAAATTTGAAAATTTCATTTTTAAAAAATAACACCTCGAGAAGCTTTTTCTAGGATCAGGTGTAAAAAAATAAACAAACGCATAAACAGAAAAAAATCGCAATTACAAAATTCAATAGAAACCAAAACAAAATGAATTTAAAAAATATATAGCGCTTAAAAAATAATACGTTCTTTGTTTCAAAAGCAATTGCTGCAGGCTTTAACTTTGTGTTGTTATTGTTGTTGTAGCAGCATAAACATTCCCCATACTTACATACGGGGAATGCTGCTGGAGTGACAGTCCTTGGCCGGGTATAAATCCGGGTCGGTTCGGTAACGTACATAGAACCGACTGTCGTGGAAACGCGTGTCGTGTGTTCTCGACATTTGCTTTTATTGCACTTCGCATATGTACATATAAATAGACTTGGCCTTTCAGCGCTGTCTGTTAATCGACTGTTAAACTCATTTTTCCAACCTGAAATTGAAAAGGCACAAACAACATAAACTCTTTAAATCTAACTCCAGAGCAGAATGTTGCCAAAAAGAAGGCTGAAAGTTATGTAAATGCAAAGCTAACATAAATGTTAATTATTAGCCGAAGCGATTAACACGAGCTTCATAACTACAAAACAGCAACACTTCCTGCAATGACATTACAGCATACAACAAGAAAACATCGGCAACTGAGAGTGCACGATATTTGAAGGCAATCGGCAAAGTGAGAGAAAAACTGTATTACGGCTAACATTAGTACTCTGGGCTAAATAAAACCAAAGATTTTATTAGATCACATAAAACATGCAAATTTCGGTATAAAAATTAATTAATACTTTTTTTTTGTATTTCAGAATCAATCGGGCATCTACTATGATGTAGATTATGAGCCATCAGGCAATGGCATTGGCAATACGAGTGTAGACCATTTATATGGTTCACAAAATCAGTCATCATCACACTCGCATACGCACTCACACTCGCACAGTGGCAATAATCACATACCAGGACCACAAGGTATACCAATGAGCACTTACACATCAGGAAGAGGTCCAAGTAGTTACTATATGAAATAGTACAGCTGAGGCGTATATTATATATGTAGGTATATTAATACATACATACATAGATATGCGTATATGCGTATAAGTACATACACATAGATACATTTACTTATTGGAGTTCCGATGCACACTGCACACTTGACATTGGGATTCATTACACACATACATACATAGTTAACAATAAAAACTATTTGTGGAATTGCAGATATGGTAGATTTCTTAGTAATATGTACTAAGAGCTAGTCGTTAAGTGAATAGTTGTACATAAGGAGTAATGAAATAAAATACTACTGTTAAATTAAAGTAAGAAATGAATATTGCACGAATACTGTAAATGTATTATTTATTTAGCTTTTAGTTAAACTAAGTTTATTTATTGAAATTGTACTAACCATAAAATTTCCATTTACAAATACAATTAAGTGTGGTAAAGAAGCAATTTTTAGTGTAATGATAACTTTGCGAATTGTTTATAAAGTATCCATAAAATTGTTATAAATGTAATTAGTTGTAAAAATGTAGTGTATGTACATACGACGATTTAACGAATGTAATAATAAACTTAATTCTAACTAAAAATACTAAGTGTGCGAACTTATTGCCCTCATTTCCGTACAGACATTCAAAGTTGTAACTATTTAACTATGTATTTATTTATTTTTTATGTAATTTTTTTTTTTTTTTTGTGAAAACACAGTTTATACAACAAAATTTAAAAAAAATTAAAATATTTCCATTAAAATTTCAAACTTTTTAAAACGAAATTTTTAGAAAAATTTCTAGTATGCAGTTTTATAACTTATTGAACAGGTGAAATGGTTGAAGTACCACTCTGGCACTCCTCAAGTAACACTGAAGCGTCGTTTTAATATGTTATTATGAGACCTCCAACGGGCAGATATCTACAGCTGGCCAGAGCTGTGGGTGTAATAGATAAGATTGATGCGATTTAGGTTAGCGCACTGCCCCAAGCTGTCGAAGAAAGGAGCACCCAGAGACCTTAATCGTTTAGCTACTATCCCCGGAATTTTACAGAGAAAGTGCTTAACAGTCTCCTTCTCTGAGTTTTCCCACCAGAGTTTCCCGTCGATCCAATACTGCCTATTTGGAAATATTCCCTGGCACGATCGTTAAACTTCAGTTTCCGGATAGAGAGATCGGTCCGCAGTTTGGAAAAGTACAGTGTAACTGCGTAAAGATGCTACCATGGCCCTTGACACCTTACCTCCTTTAACCTGATTGTACTTTCAGCAGCAATGGAAATAACGTAAAAGTGGATGGGAAGTAACTGCAAAACGACAATCAGGGTAGCACTGGGGCAAGTTTTACAAGCTCCGGTTATGCCTATATAGGCAGTTTCTGCTTGGGTGCTACCGAAGGTTTCCTGCTAGAATCTGAGCCGCCTCTCAGGCACGTCAGGAAGCATCTCTTCACCTGCTCCGACGAAATCCAGGACGAAACGAATCTACAACTACAGGAACTGACAGTATTGTAACCGCAACGACTGGGATCTATATCCAGCCAAGCACTGTCACCTCAGCAGCATTACCCGTATAAGTATGGGAAATATTTATGCTGCAACAACACAACACACAGTATAGGAACAGACGCTAAATGACATTCATCAGAGGACACTTACCACCTTCCTAAGCTCCCGATCGCTGAATATCGTCACTGGAGTCTAACCACAACCTATTGCAGATGAAGAGCATCACCTGTCTCGTGAGACCCGCGTAACTTTGGCACAATTGCGTTCTGGATAATATAGTAGACTAAACTCATTTCCTATCCAGAAACGACCCCGACTACTCTATATATGTCAAGCATGTGAAGGCACACCGCACGATACGTTCCCCCGCCAGTCGGTTCTACGTTACCGGGAACGACCCGGATTTACTATATATCCGACCACGGACTGTCACTCCAGCAGCACTTCCCGTACATGAAAAGGGAATGTTTTTGCTACCTACTCACCTAACACCCCTCTCCCTCTGGACCCAACCTGTCGAAACAGCACGTTTCCTGTGTCTGTCGTTAGATGAGTTAGACGAAGAGGACCGCCAACTACGTCGGTCTGACAGGGCTTAGTAAGCTGCTACAACAACAACAACAAAATAATCATTATTTCATTGATTTCAACCAGTTTTTGCGATTAGTGAAACAACTACGAGCTTTTCAGTGAAATTCATACTTTTAGATAGCAAATTAACGAAAACATAATTCATACTTTCGTTAACGTTCGGTCCAGTGAATCACATTACCGCAAATCCGCCGAAACAACTATTTGGTTTGCACCACAAAGTCAATTGAATTAACTACTTTAAATAAATATAAAAAATTAAAAACAAAAAATTAAAAAAATTAAAAACAAAAAAAATTAAAAAAAAAATTTTAAAGAACAAAAAATTAAAAAAACAAAAAAAAATAAATAAAAAAATATAAAAATAAATAAAAACAAAACAATTAAACAAAAAATAAATAAAGAGAAATAAAAATAGAGAAAAAAAATAAATTATTTAATTAAAAACAAAAATAATTAAAAAATGAAAAAACAAAAAAAAATTTAAAGAAAAAAATAAACTTAAAAAAAACATTAAAAAAAAGTTTCAAAAAAATAAAATAAAAAAAACAACAAAACAATTAAAAAATAAATAAATAAAAATGGAGATAAAAAATGTATTATGATGTTGTTATATACAGTCAGAAGGCCAAAAAAAGCGAATTTTCCAGAATGTTTTCTGAGAAAACTTTTAAATTTGTTGATCTAAAAATTTGTACCCATATTGTGTTATCTTTTAACTGCATTTTAAGACTTAGTATTAGTAAATATATTTATTTGGAAAGATCACATTTTGCGGTAACCACTATATCTCTGAACTGGATCCTCTGAAATTAAAAAACCAAACACATTTAGTTAAAGTAATTCTAAATCTAGTAATTAATCGAAGGAATAAGCAAAATAAATTTTTTTGACAAAATGGTGGTTTCTCAAAAAAAAAAAAATCGATTTTTAACCAAAATTTCGGCCTTAAATTCTTTATAAAAAAAAATATTTATCGGTGAAAAAAAATCTTCGATTAATTACTAAAAAACATATTTAAGAAGCTCGTGTTCAGATTTGAGACTAATCGGTTTAGCCGATTTCGAGTAATGTTGGTCACCGACTTTGAAAACACCATTCTGAGAAAAACGCGCTGCCACTTCGGCCTTGTACTTTCAAGCACTCTCAAACGCCTTTTCAAATTTGCGTGTAACTTCGACAATATTCACTGGAACAATATTACATTTTCTATGTGTATTCTTAAATATATGAACATTAAGAAAAAAATAAAAAAATCGATTTTTTGAAAATTCTAACTGTATATAACCCCTTAAGCCGACTCCGAACGTCAAATGGTTTTTACGATGAGCTTTTTCATGGCAGAAATACACTCGGAGGTTTGCCATTGCCGGCCGAGGGTAGACAATTTCATTTCGAATGCTGCTGCGATGCAATATTTAAATAATATTTTATTTTTAATGATGTGGTTTGTATACAATGTTAATGACCAGTATTTAATTACATTAAGTTCCTTACATAACCAACACAGTTCAATAAATTAATAGGTAATAAAACTAACAATATCAAGAGAAAGCAACCATGTGAGTTGTATAGCCTTCAGATAAAAGCGTAATTGAAAAAGGGCTACAGTCAAATACCTGTAAATGTAATGGTTTAACATGAGCGAGAGAGTCTGCCCTTTTGTTTGGCAATGAGACAAATTACGCATTTAGATGCGTATCCTTAGCAAATCAAAAAATTTTAAATTTAGATAACGGGCGATTGCGTGGTGATGCTGGTGTATCAATGCCATTGTATACCGAAATTCTACTTCTTCTTACTTTTGCCCTGGGCAGTGGGTTGTGGGGCGCCAGTTAGAGAAGCTAATTCCTTTTTCAGCTGCAGTAGCACCTCAACTTCAGGCTTCCATACGCTGGCATCGCCGGCCGCTTTCAAACGGCGTACCTTTTCGCCCTAAATATAGCAACAATTGGGAATATTAGTGAATGTTATAGATTTTTATTTTGATTTTCTATGCTCACTTGTTGTGTAATACGCTGTTCTAGTTCCTTAACTTTGCCATCGCTGACGGATGGAGTAGACGTAGCGGGTGGGGCCGCTTGGGCAGCGGTTAGTTGTTTCTTGAGATCCAGCAACACATTAACTTCCGGTTGCCAGACACTTTTGTCCTTTGTTGCCGCCTTCAACTGACGCACTTTCTCGCCCTGCAAACGCACGGCTTCTTCAAGCTGAGCAACTGTTTGCGTGCCATTAGTAAGGGAAGGAGACGACTTGGTAGGCTGCGCGTTCGCATTATTTTCTGCAGTTGTCGCATTGTTGGTCGCATTCGTTTGATCTTGCACACCACCGAATTTCTTTTTCAACTCTTCAATGAAGCTTGGCTCCAATTTTGTGAATAATGGCGCTGGCTTACCAATCTTATGACCAGTAGGAAGCAAAATATTGATAAAAGGTTTTCTGCAAAGCATACATACATATATACATATTAAGATAACCGGTTTTTGACAATAGTTTTCAGCATCTTCACTTACTCAGGATTCAGCGGAGTTTGCTTGGCATTCAGTTGCGTTAGCAGTGTACGCGCTAATGTCGGCATGTAGGGTATCATAAGATTGCCTAAAAGTGCGGCGATGTTGGCGCAAACGCCAATGATGGTGGCAGCCCGTATCTTCTGTTCATCGGTGCCCTTTAGCAGCACCCACGGCTGTTGCGCTTGCATATAACCATTGCCGTGGCGGGAAATGGAAAGTAAATGGCGAATGCCATCACGCAATTTAGCTTTTTCAAGTGAATTTATATAGCCGCGTACTTCACGATTAATAAGCGCCAATAGTATGAGTTCGTCTTTGGTTAAGGTCATAGGGGGTATGACGCCATTGAAGTTCTTTTCGCAGAATACTAAGGCACGATTCACAAAATTGCCGAGATTGTTTAGCAAGTCGGAGTTGTTACGCGCCGCCAAGTCATTCCAACTGAAGCTGGAGTCTTGTCCTTCGGGACGTGCAGAAGCCAGATAGAAACGCCATATATCAGCAGGTATACCAGTTTCCTGCATGAACAAACAAAATTTAACTCACACCTCACATTTGTAACTGTTCCTCTTATCTCTCTTACCTGTGCATCATTTCCAAATACGCCAATGCCACGACTTTTGCTAAATTTCCCATCCTCATAATTCAAATACTCTGTCGCCATAATATTGGTTACCATAGTATGACCTTTGTTGGTTGCCAAAAGCGAGCAGGGGAATATAATGGAGTGGAATGGCACATTGTCTTTGGCCATGAATTGAAACAGCTCCACACTAACATCCTTCGATGGAAGCCACCACTGTTTATATTCGCTTGTATAGTGTTTGGTCATCGAGATGTAGCCGTATGGAGCATCAAACCACACATAGAATACTTTCTTGTCGAAGCCAGCAAGCGGCACTGGTATGCCCCATTTCAGATCACGTGTAATACAGCGCGGTTTCAGACCTTCACGCAACCAGGAACGTGCAATTACGCGCGCATTGTTCGTCCAGCCAGGTTCAGAACCATCAATCCACACACGTAGTTGCGGTTCAATTTTGGGCAAATCGAGGAAAAGTTGGTTTGAAGAACGAACTATTGGCGCGCTGCTACAAACTTTGCAACGTGGACGGATCAGTTCGGTAGCATTGACTAGTTTGCTACACTTATCGCATTGATCGCCACGAGCATCTTCATATCCACAACCAGGATGAGGACATGTACCCTCAACGAAGCTGTTGGGAGAATTAAAAATTAATGCTGAAATCGTATGTTAATTCGTAAACTTTTGAAATACAAACCGATCGGCTAGGAAGCGTTCACATTTTACACAAAACAGCTGATCGACGCTCTCTGTAAAAATATAGCCATTCTTGTAGACATCATTGAAAGCTTCTTGTACAATTCTAAAATAATCAACCTTAATAAATCAAATTATTGTTGTTGTTAATAGAATCTTACTCAGTTTGCTGTGACGATGACGTTCGGCCAAAGAAATCGAAACCGATGCCAAACCAACGGTATACGGAATTATGGAGATCAAAGTATTTGTCACAAATTTGTTTTGGTGTGAGATTCTCAGCAAGTGCCTTGTTCTCTGTCGCCGTACCATATTCATCAGTACCACAGATATACAAAGTATTGTAGCCGGCTGCGCGACAATATCTGCAACAACATATTATAACTGTAATATGTATCTGTTAAAAAAAAGCATTTCGTTGCACTAACCTTGCAAATATATCAGCAGACAGCACACATCCGATAATGTTGCCCAGATGTGGAACATTGTTTACATAGGGCAATGCGGATGTTATTAGAATATTGCGTTCGCCTTGCTTGGGCAACACCGTACGCGGTTCAATACGCTGTGGCACAGACACTTCCACAAAACTGTTGCGTGAATTATTCAACTCATCTTCGGAAACGGTATCTGCCAAGTTACCACCTGTTTCGGCCAACAGCTTCTCTGATTCAGACTCTGTATGCAACCGTACGGGAACTTGGCTTAGACCACCGTAGCGATTGGAGTGTTGCAGCGATGTGAAGGTAAGTTCGGTTAATGGAGTTTCAGCCAATACTGCTTGCACTTCAGGCAGCGCTGAAAGTTTACGATACCACGCCTTAAGGTGCTCTATATTCTGAGCGCCCTTCAATGTGCCGTCGGGTGCTAACAAAGACCACACGGCTATATCAGCAGCGCTTATTTTATTTCCCACTAAAAAGGGTGATGCCGCTAAGCGGTCGTCCAATTTTCTAACTAAAAAATTTAGCACGGGCAAAGCATCCGGATTGGCACGATGTCCGACTGCCAGGTGTTGTGCTAGGGCAGGCGCCAATTTCACGGTTGACCATTCTAACCACTGTAAAACGAAAGTAAAAGTCGTTTTAAAATATATATATGTAGAACTTTCAACGATAGTGTGTATATTGACCTCGTCTCGAAGGACACCTTCATCTGGAAATAAATACTTGGCCACTGCATCTGTAGAAAATAGTGTCAAACCATTTTCTAGTACTAGCACAGGCAGCACCAAAAAATCTTTGCCAGCAGTATCTACAAATAAAGAAAGTTTATTGCATCAGATCGCACTGCACCCCTTCACATATTTTTTTTAATATATCTCTGTGTTATGATTAAACAGCGCTGGAGTGCCACCTGCTGTATTCACTCACAACTAAACCTACCGTTTAATGTGACTTTAGTCACTTCCACAGGCCGGTTTGCGAATTTCGCCAGCAATTGCAATTTAAATCCAAAGGGGTTTCCTTCGTTGGTATAAATCTTCATATTGTTCTTTTTATTAAATATGATTTTCTCTAATATCTAAAATCGCAGAAGCACGCGATAGCTCTTCACTGACAGATGCCAATTAGATTCGAACAGTTGCCACGACTTTGTCTGAACTTGACTGCCACAGGGTTGTAGTTGGAGGTACGATATTTTGTGTTAATTTTAAGGAGAACCAATAAATTTTTTAGGAAAAAATATACAAAACCTAGTGAAATGCATCCACTGGTGAGGTGACAGCTAGAAAGACTCATATGATTCCAATGCGTGCAATCGCCTGCCATGAGAATGCGCGTGACGAAATGCAGACAGACCTTGAACGCCATTTCCCGAAACTCCATAATCGCCTTTACAAACTATCGCTCAATCAGCTTCTAAGTACATTCACATATGCAGTGATAAGCAAAAATTAATTAGCTACAAAATTGGCAATCAGCTGTCAAGACTGTTTTGAAAGGAGCAGGAGGGTTGTGGGTCGTTGGATGAGCTAGACGAAGACGACCGGTGATTACGCTACACAGACAGGGCAAAGGTACTGCTACAACAACAACAACAACAACAACAACACTGTTTTGCAAGGTTTTTCTGCATAGAAATTGGTTTGGTGGAATATTTTATTGTTTTTGTTCGAAGAAGTATATAACCTAGTTATATGTGAACCTATTATGGCACAGGCGAAGAGCTTTGCAGCCACGTGAGTTTCGTTACATTCACGGCACATCACGTTAGATAGTAGAGGCTAAACTCCAACCTATTTAGAATCTACACCAATATATTCAATATACATATGTCGGCATGTCAAGGTACCCCCATCGCACTAACCAAACTGCTCGTTTCCTGGACATACCGTTAGATGATATCGACGACGACTGATGCCCTCATCGCTGTAACCAGGGTTCAGTAAGCTGCTGGTACAACAACAGCAAAAAATAGGCTTTGATTTAATAAATTAATATTTAATTAAATTTTAATTTAAGAACTGAAGAAGTTTAATAGCAATTTATAATTTAGCCAAATAGGCTCAGAACAATATGTGTTAGTATGTATGTATATACGTACGTACATATAATTTTTTGTATAAATTAAAAGTTTGTGTTTTTTTTTTATTTGAAAATTGGAAAAAAAACAAAAAAAAAAATGTTGTGTTTTATTTTGTTAATGTGACGGCAATTTTTATTAAGTATTAATAATACCGATACATGTTTTATACGGATATTTACGAAGTACTGACTCCTTTGTTATTAATATTTTAAGCGTCACTGTGCGCGCTCAGCTGAGCAATGCCTCTATTGTGAATGGTACTTTATTTATCATATTGTCAAATCCACAGCAACATCTTAGCTCTTCGTAAACAATCCCTTAAAACATATTAGTAAAATTATTTAACTTCGCGGTGAAAATTTCGAACTAGAAATGGGTGAGCGTAAAGGACAAAATAAGTATTACCCCCCGGATTATGATCCAAAGAAGGGGGGTCTCAACAAATTCCGCGGTACACATGCTCTACGCGAGCGTGCCAGGAAAATTCATCTGGGTATAATTATAATCCGTTTTGAAATGCCCTACAACATTTGGTGTGATGGCTGCAAGAATCACATTGGCATGGGTGTGCGTTACAATGCGGAAAAGACCAAAGTGGGCATGTACTACTCCACACCAATATATAAATTTCGTATGAAATGTCACCTGTGCGACAATCACTTTGAAATACAAACGGATCCGGGAAACTTGGACTATGTGATATTATCGGGAGCACGTCGACAAGAAAACCGCTGGGATCCGCTTCAGAACGAACAGGTTGTACCCGAAACCAAGGAAGTGCAGAAACGACTCTTTGATGATGCCATGTACAAGTTGGAACATCAGGCGAAAGATGTCAAAGCCGGTGAAGACGCGAAACCGGTGCTTGAGCGATTGGTTGATCGTAATCGAAGCGTTTGGGATGACAGTTACGAAGCAAATTGTCGCTTGAGAGCGGAATTTCGGGTGAGTTATTACGCTGTTTCTACAATAATGGACAAAGATTTTTATAAATACTTTTCTAGGTAAAGAAAAAAGAACTAAAAGCGCAAAAAGAATTAGACGACCAATTACTTGCAAGGAATAGTCTTGATATAGCTCTTCTTCCCGAAACCGTACAAGATAAGCAAATGGCCGGATTGATGATGCTACAAAGTCAATCTGCACAAGAGCGAGAAGCTGAAAGACGTTTGGACATTCTAATGAAACCGGCACTACCAGGTGCTACGAAAACCACTTTCGGTGGATTGAAGCGCCAAAAAATACTCAGTACACATTTACAATTTGCTGATTTGGGTATTAAAAAGAAAACAAACAGTGCGTGTGAAGTTGTGGACCCAGCAAATAGCGGGCGAACAGAAGAAAAGTGTTATGAAAGGGAAAGTTGTGATATACGGGACGAGAAGTCTGTTGGAAGTGCGGAGACGTCAATGAAGCATAAAGCAAAGCTTAAACCAGAGGAAGCCACGCTGATAG
Organism: Anastrepha fraterculus; assembly: GCA_037575425.1. Classification (NCBI taxonomy): domain Eukaryota; kingdom Metazoa; phylum Arthropoda; class Insecta; order Diptera; family Tephritidae; genus Anastrepha; species Anastrepha fraterculus. The sequence continues at coordinate 22,354 of JAYXIM010013660.1, read as the reverse complement.
ATTTGCCAAAAAGTTTAGCTTTGGTTTGTGATTATGATAGTTGTAGTGATACCGACAATAGTAATTAAATTAAATGATGCAAATGAGATAGTCTTATTAAATTCACACAAATAAACACATTTAATTGAAAAAATAAAAGAAAATATTTAGTATATGTATATATAGCACTTCACATTATAATAAATAAACGTAAATACGCTTGATCTTAGTTACTTGAATTATAATTCCGGTGGAACGCAGCCAGTATCACTGTTTCGATTGCTTCGAATGGATTCTTCATCATCATATAGTATGGCCAACGCACGTTCACAAAATTCGCTGCGATCCGTAAATTCTTTCAAACTATGACGAAAGTGAAAATGTTTTATAGAAAGCAATTGTCTAATTGTATTTGTGCAACTCACACTTTTTCCACTTCTCGTAGTTTCTTGTAATAGAAATTTCTTTCATTCAATACTATTGCAGTCTAAAAAGGATTTAATCGTTACAAACATATATGTCTAGTTTTTACATATAATTGCACTAGTCTTTAGTACGAACCTGCTCGACCAACTCGCTTTGAGTTGACTTCAAAACTTGCGCACTTCTTGGTGAACCATTTTCATGATCACTAAATTGTGTTGAATTAGCTGTTGGTGGAGTCATGCCTGAACCTTCTTGACTCAGAACTTTCTTCGTCAGTTTCTTGTTAGGGTGCGTTTGCTGTTTCTGAGGAATTGTAACCTTCACGTTTTCCTTGCCAGCTGCATGCACATCATAGAACTTCTTGAACCACTGCAGAAACTCGAAATTATCTTGGAAACGTCCCTTTATTAATCGTTCAATGGGTACAGATTTCTCATAGTTTATTCGCGAGAATGCCATTTGGAAAAGCTTTAAATTATGCAGGAATTCATGCTCCAATTTTGCGTTGACTTTTATTTTTTTCAGACCCACCGAATGTGGGAACATCATCTCCATCATTTGACAATAAGCGACACCTTGAACGATTAGTATTGCGTAAGCATGTAAGTATGTATTTGTGGTATAATTTGCATCTATGTATGAGGGTATATTAATGAGTACCTGAGCAGAGATCCTCAATTTTCTTGTACTCGCCATGTACGGTGGTATTTACCCAACGCAATATTTCATGCCGTGACATTTTATCCGTCGAGGAATGTGTTAAGGCAACCGGTGCTTTGATGTCAGGCATGGCTTGAGTGCTCATCTGTAACAAATCTAAATCTTTACTTTAAACAATACGACTAAAAATATTTTAACACCAAGTTTCTATAAAACTAACGGAATTCGAATTACCAATGACTTTGGCGCTAAACAACGAGTTGGATAAAAGAAGAGGAAGAAAACGAGTATTGTACAATGGGCAAAAAGGTAATTCAAAATAATCAAGCAGCAAAATTTCCCACCCCAGTAGGGAAATAAATTTTTTGCTTAGTTAATTTTTGCAACTAAGTGCTAATGACGTGCAAACGATCTTTTGACAACGCCGGTGTCTCAATTTGTACAGCTAAAAGAAATAATCAGAAAATATAAGTGCCTACGAATTTTTACGTTTCCTTTAATAAACTATTTAGTGCCCGTTTCCATGAAAACTCAACTCATATACGTGGTGCGATTATCACATATCAGTTTATCACTAGAACGATAGAACTAACTTTGACGTCACACACATAGCGATTCTGTCGAATTTACTGGGAGCGAAAGAGATGAGTGCTACCTTTGTGATTTGTACGACGTGAATATTTCGTTTTTGGGCTGGAATGTAGAATAATGTATATTGGGCAATTTTTGGCAAACTATTATGTCTATATTAATCAAACTTCGTGGAGATTTTAGTGAGGTGTTAAGCAACACTCTTTATAACTCCAAATTATTCGGGAAATAATAATTTCATAATTATTTGCCTTCAAAATGCCCTTTGGAACTTCACTATAATTTGCCACATTACGCGATATATTTTTTAACACTTCACTAAAATTCACCAAATATACACTCACACGCGTGTTTTTACTGATTTTTATGCTTATATTCGAATTATTTCTATTAAAATTAAATACAAATTCATTTGTCCATGCAATCACATTCCAATTTTAAACGCGAATAAGAAGAAGATTGGAATAACAACAGTATGGTGTTGCCGGATGCATGCAAAGGAAACAAAAATATGAACAAAAATTAAGTATTTAAGTTTAGTGTTAATGATGGGGATGGGGGTTATTGTGCCTCCTTACTACATACACGCATATGATGTTTTCATTTTGGGTTCAATGGTTTTAACACGGAAGAAGTTCTACTCAAAAATACTGTGGATTGCGTAGCCGGAGTTGGACTGATGAGGGTTATTTTTTTGAAGCGCAGCCGAAGGCCGCCCACGCGATAAGAAGTTCTACGCAAAAATACTGTGTTAATTAATTTAATTTTAATTACTTCATTATTTTTTGTGATACGCTTAATATCATTGTTTTTAAGTTTAAATGAGTTATATATTTTTATTTTCAAAAATATTTCTCAATTTTAAATTACAGCAAAAAATACTGCAGTTTTACAATGAACCTTCCACTGAACATCCCTGCATACGAACTTCGTTTTTATTTCAGGCGTATGACAACACCAACTTTTCGCTAAATTAGAGAACTTTAACATTAAATTACTTTAAAACTATAAGCCTCCAGCAGGTTCGGTTTTCAGTTTTAAGATGGGGATACACCCCTCATTAAGGTTTCATTATTTTCCTTTCACAATAGATATTAAGTGTCAGTTTACGGCAATGTTGCCATTGAAAATTCCTCGAATCCGCTTAAATTATAAGAATTATGTCTAGCTGTTAATCCGCATTAATTGCACTTAATGCCTGAGATAAATCCGAATTATGTTATTAGACCCGATTAGCGCCACCGTCTGTCTAGGCTAAAACTGTTCTGAGCTATCAAAGTAAATCGAATAGTTAGGAAACAAAGAGGAACGCGTAAGCGCGTTTCAATATTGCTGAATATACAACTATTGAAATATAAGAAATAGAGGAGAGGGTTTTTATATATAGCAGATAATACTAATTCAGGAACTATGACTATGCCGCGGCCGAATTTGGGGATTTGGAGGAATTTCCTGGAGTAAAATTTTTATATATAAAAGGACAGAAAGACCGCGCTTGACTCACACGCTATATTTGAAAGACTTTATATTTTCTCCTCCTTCGACGGAGAGTCAAATGTTATGGATGAATGAAAAATAAACGAATGAACAGCCGATGACTTATTTTTTGTAGCTGTATCCAGGAACTCAAAACACAAGCTGCTGTGGCGTAATTTTTGATGAGCTATGAGAAATAATTGGGTGTCAAATAGCAAATATTTCTACACAACAACAAAAAGTTAGGTTAGGATTGAAATGAGTAAACACATAAACTTTTTAAGGGGTTATATACCTTGTGTTGGACTAAAAAATCGAAAAGTTTTTTATGGCATATTCTAAAAGTACATCATCTTAACAATATAAAAATATATATAACGAAAGTTACAGACTGTGGATGCACGCGACCTTATCCATAAATGAAGTGCACGCAAAACTTTAGACGCGATTATCTCGAAGTCGTGTTTTTTGAAAATTACCGTCGCGGTGATCATTATTTATCAAAAACTATTTGACCGATTTGCATAAACTTTTTTTTAAATTATTCGAAGTTACAACCTCGTGAATCCGAACGGTTCACTTTTTATAAATATTTGCATAGTTCGCTGGAAATAATTTTTGTTTTTTAATTTTATTTAAAAATGGTGCAAATCGGTTTTCATATAGAGAAACATTTTTTTTGGGTAAATAAACCCTTCAGATTCACTAAAAAACATTTTTCTACAATAATCATTTAATTTTTTTGATTTCAGTTGAGCTGCTCATGCGCTACCGTGATCACCGCAAGCCTCTTCTAAAAGACGGCGTTTCGGGGGAAGGGGCCATATCAACAATAAATAATAATAAAAAATAATTTTTTAACATAAAAACACCAAAATGTATTCTTCGAGAGTAAACCTTTAGTATGATATATGCCTCAATTGAATAAAAGTTCTACAACATATTTAAAAAAAAAAATTATGACAATCGTCCATTTTTTCGGGCTCACAAGATATATGTATACCTATAACCCCTTAAACAAAGAAATTTAAATAAAACTGCAAAATTACGTCAGTTTAACAACTGATTCAGGGTTGGCTCATTTTCTTATTTTTCAGCGGGATGGCACTTTCGCGATGTCACTTTTCCGACCTCAAGCTGCGAACTTTTTGTGTGGTGCGTTACTGACCAATGCAGGGAAAATACTCTAGAGATTACGCTTGAAGTTATTATCGCGCGATTCACTTGGCGGATATATCCAAAAGCCTTCAGCAAGATCGAAGAGAACTGAATTGATTCTTGGTTCTACGTACCCGGAACGATCCGGATTTATATCCGGCCAAGGACTGTAACTTTAGCAGCATTCCCTTAGTATATATGGCGAATGTTTATGCTGCTACAACAACAACAACATAATAGAGTTGACAGGATGTACTACAGCGGAGTCGCTTGAATGAGATCGTGCACCGTAAGGTGGACCTTTAAAGGTGGCGTCGGCAAATCAGCTGATTTTTTTTTGTCTTTCGCCATGTCCATGTGGCCGTCAACCCATAATGAATCAAGGCGAATTCATTTTTTGTTTCCTACTTTTCCAATACTTTGCTTTGACAATCAAAAAAACAAAATAAAAATTAAAAATATTTTTGCTGGTCTAGTGCCACCACCTTTAATGAATGCGCCTTGGTACTCACCCATTTTTACTTTTTATTATTCATAAATAAAAGGAAACATCCATTTACCTCAGATGTGTAAGCCCGTTTTATTTTTATCTGTTTTTAATCTGTTTTAAGATACTTAAATTAATCTATATTTGAACTAACCTTTCAGCTAAATGAGTTTGCTAAATTTTTCCACTTTTTTGACAAATTCTATGAAGTCCGCGTGCAACAACTCGGGCATTTCTAGTGCAATGAAGTGGCCACCTTCTTTAAAATATGTGCTATGAATTAAATTACGATATTTATCCTTCAACTGACTATCCTGAAAGTGTATAAAATCATGCTTGAAACGCGCACAACCAGTTGGCACATCTGTCGGAACCCGATTCATTTGCAGGCTAATTTGTTGCTGAGAAAAGTTTTCAGCAAATATGCGCGACGAAGTTGTTATAGAATTAGTCAAGTAATATATCATTACATTATCAAGAAGTGCGTCTAAGGTGAAACGCTCATTCAAGCCGCCATTGACATACAATTTATAATTTCTATTGGTTAGAGAAGACCATTTCTCCAATATGTAAGCAGCCAAGCCGACGGGATTATCGGTGAGCACAGCCCCAATCGTGTCAGGTTTCGTAGCCTGCAGATGATAGTAGCCAGTTTCTTCAGCTAAATGTTTTAATTGTTTCGTATGTGGGAAAATGTTTTCTTCAAATCCATGCGCACCGAAGAAATTCGTAAACATTACATTGAAAAAGCCTTTCATGAAAGATCTACCCGTGAGCACAGTGCATAAATTAGAATGGTATCCATATACATTCTCTGGAAATAGGGTAGCTATATGAGAACCAATTAACGATCCCAAATCGCCACCCTGAATGAAGAATTTGTTATAACCCAACCGCAGCATCAGATTGCGCATCATTACGGCCACTTCAACCGGACCTAGGCCCACTCTCGATGTTCCCTGTAAAAGTAATAAAAACAAAAAAAAAACTTGTATAAAACTGAAATAGTAATTAAATTTATTAAGGTTTACCTGCGACCATGCAAAGCCCGGTAAGCTGGGAACCACCACATTGAAAATGTATTTGTTGTTCTTATCTAAGTGTGTCTGATGGAGTTTGTGTATGAGAGTGTAAAATTCACGTATTGAGCTGGGCCAGCCATGCAGAAGGAGCACTGGATAATGATGTTTGCCCACTTTGTTCTCATCGTAAACCATCAAATGTAAAAAATGCATACGCAAGCTGTAATAAGGAGTTAAATTCTTGACTATCTTTGTGATTTAGCTTTCATGAATAACGAAAGTGAACGTCAGCTGGCGCACCCGCGGTGGGTGTGATTGTGGGAGGGTACGAAACGTATCGAAAAAAAATTTCTACCAACTCATTTAATACCGGCTGAATTTTTTTTTCTGTATTGTTGACATTTAGTAGTCAAAATAAAAATAGTCAGCTGCGCCCTAGAGGGGGGAAAATACGTCAGCTGAACAGGCGAACTTGTAAAAAAATGGAAAAGTAAAACTACTTTATGCCGATTGAAATTTTGTTACATAATTTTGGACACATATGAAAATATAATAATAATGGTCAGCTGCGTTTATAGCGGAGGGAAGACCGTCAGCCGAAGCAAAAATGTATCATTGCGTTCAGCTGACGTATTTCCCCCCAATTTTTTTTTTTATTCTACTAAATGTCAACAACACACAAAAAAAATTTCAGCCAGTATTAAGTGAGTTGTTAAACATTTTTTTTCGACACGTTTCGCAGCATCCCACGCACGTACCCACCGCTGCTGGACCAGCTGACGGTTGGTTTCGTCATCCATTGGATGGCGTCTGCCTTCAGTATTAAAATCAGTCGGCATGAAATGATGAGGTCAAAATGACCCCTGGCTCCCGGACTATATGGGTTTCTGTGTCCCCCAGCCAGTTTAAGTGGTTACAATTTATCCGCGGAAAGGGCTGGTTGTCGTACATAAAAGGCGATTATAGTCCACACCTCAGCCTGTGAGTTATAAGCGTTAACTCATTGAGCGAAACAGGTACAGAAACGGCTTGGTGACGTCATTGGTTGAAGCGAATACAGAAGTGCAGTAACTTCCAAGGAGAATATTTCGGAAAATAATAAAGCAATTTCATTAAAAAAGTGCAGTCCTGGTATAAGAAATTTTTCAGACTTCGTTATATGGAACAAAATAGGTCTGCTCATAAAGCGAATAATTTGTAACAATTGTAAAAAAAAAAAAAAGTTTAAAAATTATCGAGTTTGTTCTGGTTTTCATGTATCCAAAAAACTTGCAAAGTAGGGGAAAGTGAGGGAGCTAAATAACATTTCAGGGAAGTATTAATTTTTTACTGGATATTTCCAAGTGAAAAAAACAGCTGATCGCAAAGTAAAAATAAAAACGACTTCAAATTTGCGAATTGAGTCAAAGTTCTAAATTTGATGATGGAATAGAACAAATTATTGTCAACAAAATAAAATCATGCTAAGCTCTGTCTTCACTGACGGTACCATGATGGAATCGGGAGTCGGAGCAGGGGTTCCCTCTAAATCAGAAAATTTATCTATCTCCTTTAAACTGCCGAACACTGATAGTGTTTTTCAAGCAGAAGTCTTTGCGATCCTGCAGGCATGCAAAAAGCTTTGGGAACGCGTGGACGAGGGAGATATTCACATTTTCTCCGATAGTCAAGCCGCGATTAAGGCTCTTACGACGCCATGATGCAGAACAAAATTAGTAAATTCCTGTAAATAGGAGATCAAATCTCTTGGGAGTGCAGGTAACATTTGTCTGATCTGGGTTCTAGGACATAGGGACATAGAGGGATGTGAAATTGTTGAGAAGCTTGCCAGAAAGGGGACTGAATTGGCCTCAGAAACTTCCTACTCGGTCATCGGCATCTCCCTGACAGTTGTTAAAGAGGAACTGCACACATTATTTCTGAGGAAAGCGCTGAAAAGATGGTGCTCCATTTCTTCATGAGCTATTCCGAAAACCCTTTTGCCCCAATACGATATACGAAGGACTCAGAAAGTCCTTGGACTTCTCGCCATTTGATTTCCAAATTCGGAGCTGTGTTTATCGGTCACTGGACGATCGGCACACACGCCGAAAAGCTAGGGTTACCATTTACCCCCATTGCAGAAGCTGTGGGTACCTTTCAGAAAAGGAGACTGTAGAGCATTTTCTCTGTAAATGTTATGGTTCGGCAGCTAGACGATTAATATTAATATTAGCTTTATTTTTTTTCATAATTTAATACGAGGCGGCTCAACTGAAAAAATGTTTACTTTTTGTGATTATTCCCGCCTGGTTTGCGTTCATGTACCTACTTTTTTATATTTTTCTTTTTGAGAGCGAATAATCGGAAATTAGGTTGCTGGCAAGTTGATTGATAATTTTTATATGATCGGCCTTAATGTATACCAAATTGAAAGGGCTACATAATCGCTTACCCAGGATTTTTTTCTATAAAAGTGTCTAGCTCCTTGCGTATGCTGATGACATCGATCAAATCATCGGTCATACCAAGCGGAATGTCGCCGCCGCACTTACGGCTAGTGAAAATGAGTCCACACGATTGCGTCTGACGGTAAACGAAGGCAAAATCTAGCATATGCTGGCGCCTTACAGGGGGTCGCGGCGTTTGAAAACACAGATCGAAGTTAAAAACTATAAATACATTGTTGTCATAAAGCGTTTCACATATTTTGGTTCCGCTATTACCAGCAACAACGATGTCAGCAATGAAATCAAGCGAAGGATAGCTCTTGCCAATAGGTGATACTTTGGGCTAAGTGCGCAATTGAGTGGAGAAGCCCGCGCGCGAGGAACGAAAACCATACTCTGCAAGACGCTTATCAGCCCGGTACTTTTCTATGGCGCTGAAGCTTGGACAGTCAAACAATCAGATGCAAAGCTCTTGGAGTTTTCGGGAGGAAGGTACTTTGCAAGATTTTTGGCCCTGCTCGCGTAGATAACGGTTACCGCATACGAATGAATCAAGATCTGTATGAACTTTACGGAGATAGTCAAACCAGTCACCCTGCAGTGATTCAGGTGGGCGGGGTCATGTCGTCCGTATGGAGGGAACTGCTCCGGTCAAGTGGATGTTTGAGACGGTAATTCGCGGTCGACGTTGTTCGATGGAAGGACCAAATTGAAAATGAGCTGGCTTCTCTTGACTTAAGAAACTGGAAAAGGTGTGCAGAAAACAGAGACACCTATCGAGACACTATTCGACAGGCTGTAACTTGGTAACGGGTTGTTAAGGCCAAGCTGCTGCGCTGCTATTATTGTGAGCACAGGTGTAAATGTATCTCAATCACAGTGCCAATTGCTTGCTCCATTTTCCGCAAAAATCTTTCTTCTTACGTATTTAATGTACTCGTATAGTCCAAATATAAAGCGTGGTTAAATTTCAAGGGCCGATGTTGAATGTGAACCACACCTAAACGTCAACGACACCGTTGGACTGCATTCTTTGGGGTTATTTGAAAGAAAATGTATACGATAAGCCAGCAACAATTCAAGAGCTAAAGGATGAGATAATTCGGCACATTAACGGCATAGAACCTCAATTATGCCTCAGCGTCATCGAAAATTTGGACCATCGGATGGAGGTGTGCCGCCGAGACCGACATTTTTTACATTCGTAATTGAGCCATACTAATATTATCATTATAAAGAGAAATGGCAATAATTTCCTAAAAAAATTGTATTTTATTCAAAATCAACACCGGCCCTTGAAACTTAACCACCCTTTATGAACCAATCGGCACACAAATACGATTTTTCGGAATGTCTCGAAGCAACTTGCGGGATCCAAGCAAACTCAAACCAAACTGCAGGCACGCACGCATCAGCTCACCAATCGAATGACCGGTTAAGGTGTCCATTAACTACAAACTAACTAGCAAAACAAAAAAAAAATTACATTTATTATAACGCAATTATCCCACAGATGCAGTGCAAAACTTCCTGCTGATAAGAGCTACACCGTCGTGTGAGGGCTTTGCCAGCTTTTAACGACTATCCATTTAAACCTTTTACATATAAATAAAAAATATTCATATTTCACTTACCCTTGAATTTCGGTGGTGAAATGATTGAACTGCCATAGGAACAATTCACGTTCGCGCCAACGTGGTAAGTACTTATCGCGCCAATATTTGACGATTTTTTGCAATTCTTTAGTGTTAAAACCATTTTTAAAATTAGAGTTCTCTAATGGCTCGGTCAAACGCAGTGTGCGATTCAACTGTTCACGTAGATCATCAATAGTCTGTATTATATAAAAAGGAATTTATTTAGTCTTTACCTATCCACGCCATTAACTACTTATTGCTTACCGCATCCGGGTACATCAGTTTATTGCCGATCACTTCGGATGTGTTCTTTAAATATGCGGCCCAGTCGTCTGGCGGATCGTCATCGCCCCACCATTGCTGTAGAGATATCTCAGGCTTTTCCACATCGAAGCTTATTCTTACGCCGATGTAATTGTATATAACCGCGCACATACAAATTAAACCGAATATCCGCAGATATCTTCCGCTTAACACATCCATTCTGGTTAAATTTTAAGTTTTACTGAAACTCTAAAGGGCGAAGCTTTCACAGAAATCGAATTCTAGCCACTTTGCACTGACGAGCGGCACCACTCTTTGGCGTTGGTTGTGGTTTATGGCGGCCGTTCACTGAGATTGCGAGTGCGCTACAAACCAAATAGGCGGACTGCTTTGTTATCAGTGGTCGGTGGGTTGAATTTAGAGAGATCGACACGTTTGTTTGTTCACTCGTAACAACAACAAAAAAACAAAAAATTGGTGTATGTGGAGTGTACACGCACCTTGGCTGCACGATTGACAGGTTCGAGTGCTTCAAATTGATAAGATGCGCTGGAATATTGAAAGTATTTGGTAGTATGTGTGAAAGGATTAAGATGTTTTATGACCAAAACGATAAAAAATTTGAATCAAATATTCATTCATACATAAATAAATGAGAAGGAGTAGATTTTGAGCATATCTGTATAAAAGGTGGGGAACACTTGGAATATCAAAAATATTAAATATGTAAAAAAAATTTTTTTTTAATTTTATTTCCTTTCATTGGCCATAAATAACTGATTTATTTCCAATGTTTTATATACCCATACATATTTACACCATATTTGCGTAAATTTTGTTAAAATTCCCAAACCATTCATATAAGTTTTATGACTATGACTATGTTTGACCAGGCTGTAGCTCATTTCAGCAGCAGGCAAATGTGCATTTGCGATTTCTTTGCCTATCTTATCGATCTACATACATACATACAAACAGCGCGCGCTCCCTTCGGTGTCCAGTTATTTTTTGGTTACTGTTACTTAACCCATTACAGCCTAATGTGTATTTAAATACTCATGAATCGGTGGTCATGCAAGATGTCATACCATAAAACAAGTAGAGGTTTGTTATTCATTTTTTTATAAACCATTCTAAAAAATGCTATTGAATAGAGTTCTAAAGCAAAGTTATAGGGTGCATCGGAAATTAAAAAAAAATGTGCATAAAAACATGCATAATCTCACAAAATTAATCATCCAAGAAAAATAATAATAATTTCGAGTGATGGATGAAGCCTGGCCGTAGAACTTTTCACATCTACACAGCCGCCTCTAAAACTTTGGACGTAGTGTGAGCGGGCATTTACTGCTCAAAACTAGGGATTAGGCAGCCTATCAAGCTGCCAGACCAGAGCAGTATTTTCCAAGCGGAAGTTTTTGCTGTGGGGAAGGCCGCGGAGCTAGCACACACAAGAACAGGAAAGAACTCAACAATTAATATATACATGGAAAGTCAAGCAGCTATAAAAGCAATAAGCTCATATTGTATCAAGTTCAAAAATGTTCAACGGAGCAGGGAGGCCACAGAAAGGCTAGCCGCAAACAGAAGGCTGCATATCCATTGGGTACCTGGCCGTAAGGGCATTATGGGAAACGGCATTGAGCAAACTTTAGAACACCTTCTGTGCCTTTGTTCGGCATTATTAAAAACGCGTTTAAAATGCCTGGCAGCCCCACGTTTTGAAAATATGGAGGACGTCTCAAAAGCGGATCTCCCAGCGCTGCTTAGATTCGCTAAAAGCGTTGATATCCTACATGACGTCTACTTTCGGTATTCATAGAGGTCGGTCTCCATCTGGTATCGCTGGTTGGACCAATAGACCCATGCGTGGCTTAATGCCACCCAGGCTAACTTAGCTAACTTTTACGTGCTCTATTGATTGTCTGCAGCTGCCTAGTTTACAAAAGTCAAATATGATTGACGCAAAAATTAGAAGTTTTCCTTTTCAAAATATTCGCAGTATTTTTAAAGCTAAATTTTTTTCGTTAATATTTTATAAAAATAAAGTTCGTTGTATAACAAAAATATTATAAATCAAACTTGCAAATTTATACAAAATTTTCGAAAATTTGACGAATTTAAAAAACTTCTCATCCAAATCTTAAACTTTTTAATAAGATTATTTAGAGTCTGCCCCGCCTTTGCTCGAATCAGATTTGAGGTTTTTGGCACTGATGTGTTAAGAAGGGACCATCTTGGCTCCTTGGCAGCACAAGATCTACTCAGATTTCTTCGAAGATCAGGTAGATTAAAAGAAAATTAAAAGGGAATCCGAGTGCAGTTGTCGCGGCAAAAAAAAATTAATAACGAAAGAATATAACAATTCAATGGGGGTTTAAAACTGCGCACTCGAAATTTTCTATAAATCCTGAATAAAAAGTTTGAAATTTTTATGACATGTTGATGAAAGTTTGTAAATTTTTTTTGTTTTCCACAAAGTGTGAAAACATGGATTTATGTATATGGTTTTATTAGGAGCATAAATTATACTTTCAAAAGAAAACTTGTCATAATAACGTGCCAATAAGTCTCTGTTCTATAGTTATGAAACGCACTGTATACAAATGTATGTATATGTATAATGTTTATATGTAGATTAACAAAAAAACTCCGCAATAGTAGAAACAACTAGAATAATTTTTTTTTATTATATGATGTTTCATCTTTTCACAGAACCTTGAAGTTGATATCAAGCGAATGGTAGCCATGCACAAAGTCCTATTTCTACTAAAACCTCTTCTTTCGATTTGCTATTGAGGAAGTTCCCTTCGATGAATTAAAGAAAGAATATCACTTAGTTGATAACTTCATCGGTTTTCATAACATCATCATCATCGCTTCCTTTATCTCCCATTAGAGCATAGAGTCTGAAAGGGCAATCTCACCTTGTAGAGTCGTCATATCCCAAAACTGAACTAATATTGTATATAGGTATACACATACATATTTTATAAATATACATTCTGTCAAAAAAATATCAGGAAGATACGTGTCTAACAGCTAGGCTACTATGGCCGCAAATAAACAAGAAAAGGACAAAGGAATTGCTTAGTTTCTCAAGAGACAATATCTCGAAGGTCATCGATTGTATAACCAATCATTGGCTATTTGGCAGGCATTTCTGCAGAGATGAGGAAGAGGAAGAAACAGTTGAGCACTTCCTTTGCAATTGTCCAGCCCTAGCTAAAATAAGAGCACGTTGTCTAGGTAAATACTTTTTTAAATCTCTTACAGAGCTGTCTGGCGTGGGGTTGGCATCAATACTACGTTTCATAAGAGCCCCAAAATGGTTCCACGAAGGAAGGTAAATGGGGTTCCCGTGCAGCACAATGGTATCACAACGGACCTGTAAAGTCTAAGAGAGTTGGTTGTGCAGACCGACTACCACCATAACCTAACCTAAAATTTATAAATTGTTTCGTTTTTTAAGGTAATTGAACTGTATGTAGCCTTTTTCCAGACCGCTTTTTTGTTGTTTTTTCTTAGGTTTTTGTTATAAAGCAAGTGAAATAATTTAATTTCTGTAAATTTATGAACATTCTCAGTATGGCGAGCGTTACTATGACATGCTCAACGAGTTGTTTCCAAAAATTGAAGAGGATGACATGGACGACATTTGGTTTCAACAGGACGGTGCAACTTGTCACACTTCCAAAGTTACACTCGAACTTTTGGCTACCGATTTTGAAAACCGAATAATCAGCCAAAATTCCGATATCAATTGGCCGCCTCGGAGCTGTGATTTAAGCCCGTTGAACTATTTTTTGTGGGGCCTACTGCAAAGCCAGTCGTGGCAGTCACTTGAACGATATTATTTTTTATTCATAAATGACAATGTTCAATCTTCAAAATAAAAAAAAAGTTTGCAAAAATATTGATTAGTTTTTTTTTTATAGCCGATTCAAAAAGCAAATTTTACATGGCCCACCCTATAATTATATATTTTTATATTACCTAACTGTAATAATATATTTGAGTAAAATTATTTTCAGCGAATTGATTAGTGATGTGTAAAATAAAATTTCACAATTCCACTTAAGTGAATTTTGTAGACATGACACAATGTAGACTGACCCAATATTACACTCTACTTATCTGCAAAAGCCGCTTTGGAGCGAAACGAACTCTTCCAGTAGACAGCAGTAATTTGGTGAATCGTATGATTCGATACCTTGCAATGTTTCTTTTATTACTTAAGCCTTATTTAGCACCACCCAATAAAATTAATTCAGTTTTAGGCTGAACCTTGTTGTCTGTGTTGTTTAGAAGATAAAAAATTACGGTAAAATTATACAACTTATTACATAAAATATTTCATTTACAGTGAGATTCATTTCTGAAAAAAATGTAGCAGAAAAACAAGAGGTTAAAGGCATATACTTAAGTACACACATACATATCTACTTGTAAGCATCTTTCGATATGCAGTACACTTTTTCCCGTTAGTTATAATAAGAAAACCACACATTCTTCTAGAAACACCTCAAAATACAAATTATTTATCAACTATGTACTTAGTTTAGTAAATTTATAAGCCAGCTTTTTTAACAAATTCTATGAAGTCCCCGTAGAGAGTCTCTGGCAATTCCATTGCTGGAAAATGGCCGCCATCTTTGTAAAATGTGCTTTGTATAAGGTTTTTGTATTTGTGCTTCAATTCGCTGTCGCTGGCATGCATCATGTCCCACTTAAAGCGCGCACAAGCAGTTGGTACCTGGACGTGAACGCGTTCAATATCATTTTGAATTGTTGACCACGCCTCTGCGTAGATGCGCTGCGATGTCGTTATTGAATTTGTTATGTAATAAATCATAACATTATCCAAGAGGCTATCCATTGAATAACGCAACGTCAGACCACCATCCGGCAGGTTTCTGTAATCCGGATTGGTCCAAGTGGAGAATTTTTCCAATGTATAAGCAGCCAAACCAATGGGATTGTGCAACAGGGCCGCACCAATGGTGTCCGGTTTTGTAGTGTGTAAATGTAAGTAGCCAGTTTCTTCAAGAATATATGAAAGCTCATCGCTGAAAGAACGAAAGAATTCTCTGTGTTCTTGTTTAAGGTAAAAGCTGGGAAACAAGATGCGCAAGCCTTTTGTGATTAGCGCGAGTGGATTCATGGCGGTACACATATTCGAATGATAGGCTAATACGTTTTGAGGAAAGAGTGCAGCCATGCTAGAACCGATCACAGATCCCCAATCGCCACCTTGCACTAAGAATTTTTCATGTCCAATGCGTAGCATAAGATTTCGCAGAACAACAGCTATTTGAGCGGTGCCAAAGCCGACTTTCGAGGAACTCTAAAAAAGACAAGCAAGAAAAAATTATTTTCATTTATATTCGTATAGTAAAAGTTTTGATGTCGAAGAAGGTGTCCATACCTGTGACCAGCCATAACCGGGCAAACTGGGTGCAATCACTTCGAAAATATAATCGCTTTTCGAATTGGGAGTTATAAGTAAAGGAATGAAGTCGTAGAATTCGCGTACAGAGCCAGGCCATCCGTGAAGTAGAAGTAGTGGGAGTATCTTTTTTCCTTCGGTGGCTTCTGGTTTTACATGGATAAAGTGCATGCGTAAACTGTTGGTTAAAAAAAGCAGGAAAAACATATGTATATTAGGAAAGTAGCGAAATTAGTAGGTAGCGAAAAGGATTATTGATAAAATTGCTAACAAGTAAAGGGTTTTTATTAAGAGGTGTTATTTTGATATTCAAAGAAAATTGCTATTTTTTAATATAAGTGATCGGATGTTTATTTCATTATAAAGAGGAAGGTATGCCGTTAATAGCGGAAAATAACATCAGGCAAATGACCACCACGACCACGCTTACAGGTCAATATCGTTTTCATGAAATTTACCATAACCGAATTGCAAAGTGGCTGCCCTATGTCCTCGATAGCCTCACGAATTCCAACTTTAAGGTCTTGAATCGACCCTGGTCTGCTCGCGTAGACCTTCTCTTTCACGTGTCCCTAAAGAAAAAGTCACAAGATGTTAAATCACAAGATCTCGGTGGCCAATTGTGATCACCTCTTCGTGAGATAACACGGACCGGAAACTTTTCCCGTAAAAGACCAATGGTTTCGTTGCCTGTGTGGCACGTAACATTTCCCAGATCAATACCATCCAATTCCGGCCATAAAAAATCGTTAATCATCTCTCGATAGCTCAAACCATTTAACTGTAACACCTGTTATTGGAAAACCCATTATTTTCTCGAAATGGACTAGGGTAAGAAGCTATGGTTGTTGGTATTTTAAAATGATGTAAACTAATCCTTCCTCGAAGTTCGATTCATCGGACCATAGAACATTCGACCAGACGTCCTCCGTAAAATGTTAGTATCGAAGAGCCCATTCAAAACGGTTTTTCCGATTTTTTTTTAAACCACGACTTCTTTCGGGCTTTGCATTCTTTTAAACCTACTTCCAGAATCCTTCTTCTTTCTGTTCGAACACTAATGGATTTTCCAATTTCTTCCAACAGGGCAGACGAGTATTTTTTACGTTCCTGGAGAGACTTGCAGATAAGGCGGAATTGGATGGTATTGATCTGGACAACGTTTATTTTCAACTAGACGGCGTTACGTGCCATACAAGCAACGAAATTATATAATAAGTCTTATAACACGATTTGTTTTTCTTTTCCTACACCTGGTATGACGTTCGTGGGGCGACGGGTTGCCGAGGAATATCATCCAGATTGCGTAACACCCACTCTCACGCATGGGGAGGCAGCACTATGATCAGGAGCTGTATGGCTGCTGTTGCTAGCGGCGAAGTTTTCATTTGCTAAGGTCGCATGAACAATCAAGAGTACATAAATGTATTTGAAACAGCACTTTTGCCTTCGTCAACGCGCATTTTTTGCGACACAATAGAGTTCAATTCCAACAAATTCCTGCTCCTTGTTACAAATCAGCAACTGCGATGCGTTGGCTTGGAGACAAAAACATTGTTTTGTTAGATTGGCCAGCACAGTCTCCAGAACCAAATCTGATAGAGCACATGTGGGATATTTTAAAACGTAAAATAACATCGCAAACAGCCACGCTAAATGTTTTCATTCACGACTGGAGCGCCATAAATACTGTGGAATGTGCAAAGGTTGTACGCAGCATGCCCTAGAGGACTGCTGCTGTTATCAAAGCAAAGGGTTGACCTACTAAATATTAATGTTTGCATCACTAATTCCTTTTATTTGTACTGATTTATAAATAAAATATCGTTACTTCTCTTTTTGAAACGAAAAATTCAGTAATTAATGGGGTGCCTAATATTTTTGGCCATTAGTGTACATATGTATATGTATATGTATATGGATGCATATATATTACTTATATACATATATACTATGACAAAAATTCACGATCCACCAAGTATTGGCAAACAATTTGATAAGAAATACTCCAATATTAACTTTTTTCGAAAGGTCGTGAATGATTTCTTTAATCTTAGATATATAATTTTTATCCTGCTGAGACAAATTGACTCAAGTGCTTTTGGTTTATGAATGAAAGCTTTTTGCTCCTAGAAATATGAGCTCGAACTAATGAATGAATTTGTTTTTGTTGTGCTATATAATATTTTACTGTTCAGGGCCGTCGCGACTAAAATAATCATGGCCGCTGCGACTGTGTCTATGACTGTATTTTGTTTTCGTAGTCGCTAGGCTTAAAATTTTAGCTTTGGAAGGCATACCCAAGTTAAGGCATGTAAGGCGAATAATACATAGACTAGGGAACTAAGTGTTCATACGCGCATACACATGTACATACATATAAGTATATGTATATGCACATGCAGATGAGAATCGTTTTTGCATTTGTTAGGCATTTGAGTATTTACTCTTTGATTATTGATTAGATATGTCAATGCGTTGCGTCGTGAGGCATTTCAGCGTTGATGAATATATGAATTAAAGATGTAATTGAACTTTTGTTTAGTTGCCCCATATGTGCATATACATACATACATACATATGTACAGTGGCTTGCAGAACCGGCTGAAGTTTGCCGCATTCATACATTTTTTATTGCTGTAGAGTCATTTTTCAAAATAACGCTATCGAATTTCCAGGTTAAATGCTTCATTTATTAAAAACTAAAAAGTATTAATTCAGATTAGGTTAGGTTAGGTTGTAATGGTTGCCCAGAAAGTGTGCCCACTTGGACGAAGAAGTTTTGTTCATCCTTTGTGATTTCATTTCAAGGGGAAAAAGAGGTGAAGGAAAGCGATAGGATTAAAAGGAGAGGGGTGGGGGCGGGGTTGAGTATTTGTGGACTATGAACTGTGACAAATTTGCGGTTGTGTTAGCCGCTTTATGCTGCTGATGAAATTCATCAGATTTTTGATATCAAGACCTGCTATGTCAGCAGGCGCAGAAAAGAAGAGAACCAAGATGTTTAAATCTTAGCCCTGCGAGAGCAGGGTAGCTAAGGAGCAGGTGCTGAGATGATTCGACCTCATCCTCCATACAACTGACGCAAAAAGGACTCGAAGTAATTTCGAGTCTCACGGCAGGTATACCCCGCGCATAGTGCTCTGCGAGGATGCAAAATTTGAGAGCTGAGATTTTGCCATCCTCAGAATATCTCTCGAACGCCTCCGATCCAAACGTGGCCAGAAGGATTTCGCGATCATACACGTTCGTGTACATGCCCAGCGCTCGCTGAGTTGGTGCAAAGCCCATTCTTCCAGGAGTAGAGCGCAGGTTATCAAGGGGATTCCTCTTCTTTCGCGGCCACACTACCTCACAGACCCCTTGTCTGGCCAGCTCGTCGGCTTCGCAGTTTCCCGCAATGTCACTATGACCAGGTACCTAGATTTTCCTTATATCGAAGAATTCTGATGCAATCGAAAGTGAGATCAGGTATTCCCTGACCAGTTTCGAGTGCACCATCATTGAGCCGAGGGCCTTAATTGCCGCTTGGCTATCGGAGTACATATTTACCTTCTTAAATGTATTAATTCAAGTTTACCAAATATTTAAAAATGAAAAAGATATTACAAAAATAATAAAAAATTCGATTTAGCTAATTTTGCTCCTATTCGTCAGTAACGCTTTATTCTTAATGCCGTTATTTTTCTGTTGTTAAAATGTACTGTTCCTTGACTCGCGATGAGCAAAAAAAAAACTAAGTAATTTTGTTGCGTTTATCCTCTTCGTCGTCAAACTTGTTGTTCTGTTCAAACTAAAAGGATTGTTTTCATATTGATAAAAAAGTTGAAGATGAAATTGTTGCATTGACTGGAAATGGTCGCTTATCAAGGGAAATAGCACAACGCTTGGAAATTTCCAACAAATTGCACTTAATGTTTGTAACGTTGGAATATACAGGGTTGCCCATATTCGACGGACCCGACGGATTTCGATGTCTCTTTGGGTCCATTCCAATCAACGAGGCTTGTCCGCAGGCAATAATATTTGCGCCAATTGAATCTTATACGGGAATAAATGCAGTTCAATGCGGATAATTCGTTGTAAAGTGGTCCCAGCAATGCCCAACTGCTGAGAACTGCGATTTTGAGATGTCCTTGGCGACGCCTTGGTCGGTTTTGATTTGCCCACTTTGAATTAGAAAGAGCATCACCAGTCGAAAACCTTTCGTACAAACGTTTAATGGTGTTCTTAGAAGGCGCACTTTTCACATTATTTAATTTTTTATATGTACGTTGAGTTTTCACAATTGACTTCTTTTGTTGAATGTAAATTTTAACAACTTGGAAGCTCTCGCGTGGCGTGTACTCTTCCATGGTAAAATCTGTTTGGACTGACGCTTCCAACGCGGTATGTCATTAAGCGATCTGACGTCTCTGTCAAAAGATACAGGGTTGCCAAATGGGTCGGTCGAATATTGGCAACTGGCAACACTGTAGAGCTACAAAAAGGTGCCGAAATCTACTTTCGGATAGGGATGCGCAAGCAATGGAGCGATTATTGACTCATCAAGTAGCTAAACCACCAATAGATGGCGTACCAAAGATTAAATAGTCCGTAAGTGAGTGGACAGTACGCAGAGCACTGGAAAAAATCGGATCGCAACGTTGAGTTGTCTACAATAAAACGTGGTTAAATAAAAATTTGTTTTTCAAAGGAACATAAAAATAAACACATTGAAATGTCATGCAAAATGCCGTCCGGCATTAGTCTATTTACCATCCTACAGAGTCCAATAGCTGTGCAGAGCCAATATGCTTAAAGAGAATTCACTGCAATCAGCTCTGTTAAGAATTTCCCAGCTATTGAGTTGGCCGAAGTGACTTCATTTTTGATAAATAATTCACACTAATCGTAGCTCGTGTGTTCTCTGTGACACAATATTTAAAATTTGGGAGAGAAGTTTAATATTTGGCACTACCCTGAATTCCACTTACAAAATAACTTGAAGTTAGGTCTCATTGCAAGTAATTTCGCCTGATATACCCTGTGATCAGAAAGTACCGGAAAGGTGATGTTGACTGTTTTTTTCGATTGCGTAGTGCACCATGAAGGCCTTCGATCGGGCCAGACAGTCAATAAAGAATATTATTTATCCATTTTGAAGCGTTCGAGAAATGCTGTACGTCGCAAACGGCCGGAAAGGTGGGCAAACAATTCTTGGATTCTGCATGATGATAATGCGCCATCGCACCGAGCCCAAATTGTGTTGGATTATTTGACCAAACACCAAGTAAATACCATCGTGCAAGCACCGTATTCACCTGATATGGCCCCGTGCGACTTCTTTTTGTTTCCCAAGCTGAAGCTACCACTTCGTGGAAGGAGATTTCAGTCGATAGAGGACATCCCTTCGTCGGTCTACCAGGGGTGCATGAGGGACTGGGTTAACCGTGTGTGTGTTGCTTCAGACGGGTCATATTTTGAAGGACATAAAATAAATTTTCCTGAAATTTAAGTCTGTTTTGTTTTATTTAAACATTCCCGGTACTTTCTGATTTTAGGGTATTACTATAAAACTGTACGAGTTTGGCTTTTGCATTGAAAATTGTCCCTGGTAAGATAATTCGATTTTATTTGAATAAATAAAGGAGCATTTCAAACTTTGTTTTTGCCGTTTAATGCATTATCCACTATACTAACAAATCCTAGAGTTTATGTAAAACCAAATAAAGGGTGGTCAAATTTTAAGGGCCGATGTTGAATGTAAACCACACTTAAAGGTCAAGTTTTTTATTTGCATTTCATTTGACATTTTTCAATTTCAGACTAACTCAATTTGAACAATAGAAAGATACACAATCGAGCAACGCGTTAAAGTTATTCAGGCTTATTATGAAAACGGGCGTTCAAATCAAAATGCATATCGAAGAAAAACACTTCAGTGATGAGGCACATTTTCACCTCAGTGGATTCATCAATAAGCAGAATTACCGCATTTGGGCGAATGATAATCCAAGAGGGATTGCCGAAAAACCAATGCACCCACAAAGAGTCACTGTTTGGTGCGGTTTATGGGCCGGCGGCATCATTGGGCCGTATTTTTTCCAAAATGGCCGGTCAGGCAGTTACTGTGAATAGTGTTCGCTATCGTGAGATGATAACGAACTTTTTATGGACCGAATTGGAAGATATGGATGTGGACGATATGTAGTTCCAACAAGACGGTGCCACTTGTCACACAGCTAACGAAACAATAGCTCTTTTGCGCGAAAAATTTGATGGCCTAATAATTTCACGTCGTGGCGATGTCAATTGGCCGCCAGGATCATGTGATTTGACACCGTTGGACTTCTTTCTTTGAGATTATTTGAAAGCAAAAGTGTACGCCGATAAGCCAGCAACAATTCAAGAGCTAAAGGATGAGATAATTCGGCACATTAACGGCATAGGACCTCAAATATGCCTCAGCGTCATTGAAAATTTGGACCATCGGATGGAGGTGTGCTGCCGAGGCCGCGGCGGCCATTTGGCCGATATTTTCTTTCATACGTAATTGAGCCATACCAATATTATCATAATAAAGAGAAATGACAATAATTTCTTAAAAAAATTGTATTTTATTCAAAATCAACACCGGCTCTTGAAACTTAACCACCCTTTATTAAGTTTTAATGTCCAACATTACAACAGAACGGAAGTAAACCATGGAAGCAGATTCGCCTAAGCATTCGCTTCAATCATTGATTTCATGAATTGCTAGCTTTAACATTAACGCTAACATTAACAACAACATT
>JAYXIM010013659.1:0-33862 GCA_037575425.1 Anastrepha fraterculus | reverse complement strand
GTATTAATAACATGACAAAAAATTGCCCCAATTATATTAATTTCATATATCACAATTCAACAAAACAATTTTATTTTTTCAATTATTGTTCTATCAACAATTATTGGATCAATAGGAGGATTAAATCAAACATCTTTACGAAAATTAATAGCATTTTCATCAATTAATCATCTAGGATGAATGTTAGCTGCAATACAAATAAGTGAATCAATATGAATAATTTATTTTTGTTTTTATACATTTTTATCCTTTAGTTTAACATTTATCTTCAATAATTTTAAAATATATCATATTAATCAATTGTTTAATTCATTTTTTAATTCAAAAATTTTAAAATTTATGTTATTTCTAAATTTACTATCTTTAGGTGGTCTTCCACCATTTATTGGGTTTTTACCAAAATGATTAGTTATTCAATTATTAGTTTTAAATAATCAATACACCCTTACAACAATTATAACAGTAATAACTTTAATCACATTATTTTTTTATTTACGCTTATGTTTCGCTGCTTTTATACTAAACTATAATGAAAATAATTGAACAAATTATATACAAGTCAACAAAATTTCATTTAAATGTATAATAATTTTATCTTTTATTTCCACATTTAGTTTAATCTTAGTATCTATTATCTACCTAACTTTATAATATCATCATAAGCTAAATCAAAAATTTAATATTTTATAAAAATTTTAGTTTAATCTAAAATAAAGAAAGGCTTTAAGTTAAATAAACTAATAACCTTCAAAGCTATAAATATAAGTTAAATCTTTTAAGCCTTAGTAATACTATATTTATACTCCTTTAGAATTGCAGTCTAATGTCATTATTGACTATAAAGCTCTAAATTTTAAATTTAATTTTATTTTGTTATTAAACTCTATTTATTTAATAAATTTTTGATTAAAAAGAATTTATTCTTATAAATAGATTTACAATCTATCGCCTAATCTTCAGCCATTTAATCTATTTATTTCTTATTTAATTATTAAAGAATATTTTAATTGTCTTAATCGCAACAATGATTATTCTCAACAAATCATAAAGATATTGGAACATTATATTTCATTTTTGGAGCATGAGCTGGAATAGTAGGAACATCTCTTAGAATTCTAATTCGAACTGAATTAGGACATCCAGGAGCCTTAATTGGAGATGATCAAATTTATAATGTAATTGTAACAGCTCACGCATTTGTGATAATTTTTTTTATAGTAATACCTATTATAATTGGAGGATTTGGAAATTGATTAGTACCTTTAATATTAGGAGCACCTGATATAGCATTCCCACGAATAAATAATATAAGATTTTGATTATTACCTCCTTCTCTTACACTATTACTAGTAAGTAGTATAGTAGAAAACGGAGCTGGTACAGGATGAACTGTTTATCCTCCATTATCATCTCTAATCGCTCATGGAGGAGCTTCAGTAGATTTAGCCATTTTTTCATTACATTTAGCTGGAATTTCATCAATTCTAGGAGCAGTAAATTTTATCACAACAGTAATTAATATACGATCTACTGGTATAACATTTGATCGAATACCTTTATTTGTATGAGCTGTAGTATTAACAGCACTATTATTACTTTTATCTTTACCAGTACTAGCTGGTGCAATTACTATATTATTAACTGACCGAAACTTAAATACATCTTTTTTTGATCCTGCTGGAGGAGGAGATCCAATTTTATACCAACATTTATTTTGATTTTTTGGTCACCCAGAAGTTTATATTCTAATTTTACCTGGATTTGGAATAATTTCTCATATTATTAGCCAAGAATCAGGTAAAAAGGAAACATTTGGTTCTTTAGGAATAATTTATGCAATAATAGCAATTGGACTATTAGGATTTATTGTATGAGCTCATCACATATTTACTGTTGGAATAGACGTAGACACACGGGCATATTTTACATCAGCTACTATAATTATTGCAGTACCAACAGGAATTAAAATTTTCAGTTGATTAGCTACACTACATGGAACTCAATTAAATTACTCACCAGCAATATTATGAGCTCTAGGATTTGTTTTTTTATTTACAGTAGGAGGATTAACTGGAGTAATACTTGCTAATTCATCTGTAGATATTATTTTACATGATACTTATTATGTAGTAGCACACTTTCATTATGTATTATCTATAGGAGCAGTATTCGCAATTATAGCTGGATTCATTCACTGATACCCTTTACTTACTGGATTAAATATAAACCCTAGATGATTAAAAAGTCAATTTATTATTATATTTATCGGAGTAAATTTGACATTCTTTCCTCAACATTTTTTAGGACTAGCAGGTATACCTCGACGATATTCAGATTATCCAGATGCATATACAACATGAAATATTATCTCAACTATTGGATCTTCTATTTCATTACTAGGGATTCTATTTTTCTTATTTATTATTTGAGAAAGTATAATTTCCCAACGACAAGTTATTTACCCTATACAACTAAGTTCATCAATTGAATGACTTCAGAATACCCCTCCTGCTGAACATAGTTATTCTGAATTACCACTTTTAACTAATTTCTAATATGGCAGATTAGTGCAATGGATTTAAGCTCCATATATAAAGTATTTCACTTTTATTAGAATTATAAATATAAATAATCTATTTATTTAATAAATTCTTAATTATAAATTTATTTATAATAATATAATATACATATTTATAAATATAATGACAACATGAGCAGCCCTTGGCCTTCAAGATAGTGCCTCTCCCTTAATAGAACAATTATCATTTTTTCACGATCACACTCTTATAATTTTAGTAATAATCACAACTTTAGTAGGTTATTTAATATTTATATTATTTTTTAATTCCTATACAAATCGAAATCTACTTCATGGACAAACTATTGAAGTAATTTGAACAATTTTGCCAGCTATTATTCTATTATTTATTGCTTTTCCTTCTTTACGACTTTTATACTTAATTGACGAAATTAATGAACCTTCAGTAACTCTAAAAGCTATTGGACACCAATGATACTGAAGTTATGAATATTCAGATTTTATAAATGTAGAATTTGATTCATATATAATCCCAACAAATGAATTAACAGTAGATAGATTCCGATTACTAGATGTAGATAATCGTGTTATTTTACCAATAAATTCACAAATTCGTATTTTAGTAACAGCCGCAGATGTAATTCATTCATGAACAGTACCCGCTCTTGGAGTAAAGGTAGATGGAACTCCTGGACGATTAAATCAAATTAATTTTTTAATAAATCGACCAGGATTATTCTACGGTCAATGTTCTGAAATTTGTGGTGCTAATCATAGTTTTATACCTATTGTCATTGAAAGTATTCCTGTTAACCATTTTATTAAATGAATTACAAATAGAGTAAATTCATCATTAGATGACTGAAAGCAAGTACTGGTCTCTTAAACCACTCAATAGTAAATTAGCACTTACTTCTAATGATTTATAAATTATATTCAATAATAATAATAAAAAATTAGTTAAATATATAACATTAGTTTGTCAAACTAAAATTATTAAACTTATTAATATTTTTTAATCCCACAAATAGCCCCAATTGGTTGATTAAGTTTATTTATTATTTTTTCTATCACATTTATACTTTTTAGAATAATAAATTATTACTCTATAATCCCTCAATCCCCTAAATCTGATTCAACTAAAAAATCTTCAACTCAACCTCTTAATTGAAAATGATAACAAATTTATTCTCAGTTTTTGACCCCACCTCAAGTATTTTTAATTTATCTCTTAATTGAATAAGTACTCTTTTAGGATTAATAGTAATCCCTTCAACATATTGATTAATACCCTCACGATACCATATTTTCTGAAATTCAATTTTATTAACTTTACACAAAGAATTTAAAACTTTATTAGGATCTACAGGACATTCAGGATCAACTTTTATTTTCGTTTCTTTATTTTCAATAATTTTATTTAATAATTTTATAGGATTATTCCCTTATATTTTTACAAGTACAAGCCATTTAACATTAACTTTAACATTAGCTTTACCTTTATGATTATGTTTTATAATTTATGGTTGAATTAATCATACCCAACATATATTTGCACATTTAGTTCCTCAAGGAACACCAGCAATTTTAATACCATTCATAGTATGTATTGAAACAATTAGAAATTTAATTCGACCAGGAACTTTAGCAGTACGATTAGCAGCTAATATAATTGCAGGTCACTTACTATTAACTCTTCTAGGAAATACAGGCCCATCACTTTCATATGCTATTATTTCGCTATTAATTATTGCTCAAATTGCTTTATTAGTACTTGAGTCAGCTGTAGCAATTATTCAATCCTATGTATTCGCAGTATTAAGTACTTTATACTCTAGAGAAGTAAATTAATTTTAAATAATGTCAACACACGCTAATCACCCATTCCACTTAGTAGATTATAGTCCATGACCTTTAACAGGAGCTATTGGAGCAATAACATCAGTTTCAGGTTTAGTTAAATGATTCCATCAATATGATATTTCATTATTCTTATTAGGTAATATTATTACTATTTTAACTGTCTATCAATGATGACGAGATGTTTCTCGTGAAGGAACTTTCCAAGGATTACACACCCTACCTGTAACATTAGGACTACGATGAGGAATAATTTTATTTATTTTATCAGAAGTTTTATTTTTTGTATCATTTTTTTGAGCTTTTTTCATAGTAGATTATCTCCAACAATTGAATTAGGAGCTTCATGACCACCAGCCGGAATTAAACCTTTCAATCCATTTCAAATTCCTTTATTAAATACAGCTATCTTATTAGCCTCAGGAGTAACTGTAACATGAGCCCATCATAGTTTAATAGAAGGTAATCATTCTCAAGCTACACAAGGGTTATTCTTCACAGTATTATTAGGAGTATATTTTACTATTTTACAAGCATATGAATACATTGAAGCACCATTCACAATTGCTGACTCAGTTTACGGATCTACATTTTTTATAGCTACAGGATTTCATGGAATCCATGTATTAATTGGAACAACTTTCTTATTAATCTGTTTAATCCGACATTTAAATAATCATTTTTCAAAAACACATCATTTCGGTTTTGAAGCAGCTGCTTGATACTGACATTTCGTTGATATTGTTTGATTATTTTTATATATTTCAATTTATTGATGAGGAGGATAATAAAGTAATATAATTAATATTTACAATATCTATATAATATATAAAGTATATTTGACTTCCAATCATAAAGTCTACTAATTAGTAGTATAGATAATTTTTTCAATTATTATTATAGCTTTAACCCTAATAACAATTACAAGTATTGTAATAATTTTAGCTTCTATTTTATCAAAAAAAAGTATAGCAGATCGTGAAAAATGTTCCCCATTTGAATGCGGGTTTGACCCAAAATCATCATCACGTCTTCCATTCTCTATACGATTCTTCCTAATTACAATTATTTTTTTAATTTTTGATGTAGAAATTGCATTAATTTTACCAATAATTTTAATTATTAATTTATCAAATATTATAATATGAACAATTACATCAATTATTTTTATTATAATCTTAATTATTGGTTTATATCACGAATGAAACCAAGGTATATTAAATTGATCTAACTAACATTATAAATAGTATAAATAAAATAGGGTTGTAGTTAATTATAACATTTGATTTGCATTCAAAAAGTATTGAATTTTCAATCTATCTTATTGAGTCTATTTATTTAATAAATTCTTAATTATAAATTTAACAAATAAAAATGAATATGAAGCGATTTATTGCAATTAGTTTCGACCTAATTTTAGGTAATTTACTACCCTTATTCTAAAATTCAGAATTTAGTTTAATCTATTTATTTAATAAATTCTTAATTATAATTTAATTGAAGCCAAAAAGAGGCATATCACTGTTAATGATAGAACTGAAAATTAGTTTCCAATTAAGGAAGTAAGATGTTCAAGAAAAAGCTGCTAACTTTTATCTTTTAATGGTTAAATTCCATTTATACTTCTATTTATATAGTTTAACAAAAACATTACATTTTCATTGTAAAATTAAAAATATTTTTTTTATAAATTACTAAATTTTATTACTTAAATTAATTTTAAAAAACTAATTATAAAATTATTTATAAAAAAAATTCAATGAAAACAGCTTATTTCATTTCAAATAAGTTATTTTCCTTTAATGAATTACTAAAAATTATTCACTACATTCAAGAATTAAACAATTACCCTAACATCTTCAGTGTTATACTCTACAATTTGAGCTACTTGAATAAAATAATAAAAAAAATCTAAAAAGAAAAGTAATTCATAAAACAAATAATAATAGATAAATTTTTAAATTATTATTATGTAAAAAATAAACTAATTGAGAATATTCTACCAACTTATTATACAAATTCTGTCCTCCTATAAATTCAGACCATCCTTGATCAAAAGATTTATAAACAATTCTTCCTAAAACTAAAGGAGGATTAATTACACCATAAGTAGAAATATAAGGTATAAATCATATTGAACCAGAAAAATAACTTACTAAATAATTATTTAAAGATTTATTAAAATAAAATAAAGATACATTTGAAATTAAATACCCTAATAATCCACCACCAATACAAACAAATAAAGTTAATAATTTCAAATAAATTGGTAAACAAATTATATAAGGAGTAGGAAAAATTAATCATCTAAGTATACTACCACCAATAATACTTATAATTAATAATCCTCTTATACCACGTAATATAATTCATCCTTCATCTCTTAATATATTCAATGAACCACAATTCAATTCACCAGTTATAGAATAATAAACCAACCGAAAAGAATAGCATACAGTTAGTCCAGTAGAAAAAAAATAAAGAAAAAAAGAAAATATATTAATATAACTCAAAGACACGATTTCTAAAATTAAATCCTTAGAATAAAATCCAGCTAAAAAAGGTATACCACATAAAGCTAAATTAGCAACATTAAAACAACCAGACGTTAAAGGTATATAAATTCCTAATCCACCTATCAAACGAATATCTTGTGAATTATTTATATTATGAATAATAGCCCCAGCACATATAAATAATAATGCTTTAAATAAAGCATGACTCAATAAATGAAAAAAAGCCAATTTATAAAATCCTATTGATAAAATTCTTATTATTAAACCCAACTGACTCAAAGTAGATAAAGCAATAATTTTTTTTAAATCAAATTCAAAATTAGCTCCTAATCCAGCTATAAATATAGTTAAACCAGATAGTAAAAGTAAAACTTGACCTATTCAAGAATTACATAATAAAATATTAAACCGAATTAGTAAATAAATTCCAGCAGTAACAAGAGTAGAAGAATGAACTAATGCAGAGACAGGAGTAGGAGCTGCTATTGCAGCAGGTAATCAAGATGAAAAAGGAATTTGTGCTCTTTTAGTTATAGCAGCTAATATAATTAAGCTACCAATAATTTCTATTTCAATTCTATTCTTTATTGTTTCCAAATAAAAAATATAATTTCAACTTCCATAATTTAATATTCAAGCAATAGCTAATAAAAAAGCAACATCTCCAATTCGATTAGACAAAGCAGTTAATATACCAGCATTATAAGATTTTACATTTTGAAAATAAATTACTAAACAATAAGAAACTAATCCCAATCCATCTCATCCTAATAAAATTCTAATTAAATTAGGACTAATAATTAATAACATTATAGACAAAACAAATATAAGAACTAGTATAATAAAACGATTAATATTTACATCTCCCCCATATATTCCTTTCTATAATAAATAACTAAAGAAGAAATTAACAAAACAAAAGATATAAATAATAGACTTATTCAATCAAATAAAAAAGTTATAACAATTCTACAAGAATTAAATCTTACTACTTCTCATTCAATAAATATACAAAAATCCTTAATTAACATTAACAATCTAAAAAAAAAAAAATTAATTCTAAATAAAATTAAAACCAAAAATCTAATTCTACAAATAGATAAATACTTTCTCACGATTTAAAATGATTAAAAATCATATCATTGACACCACAAATCAATATTTTAAATAAACTATTTAAATAAAATTAAAGTCAAATTATACAAATATCACTCTTCAAAATCAATAAATTTAAAGGAAATCAATGCAAAAATAATAAATAATATTCCCGAATTTTACCACCTCTAAACGAATAAACTCCAGAAAATAATTTACCATGCTGACTATAAGCATATAAATATAAAGTATAAGCAGCTCTAAAAAAAGATAATAAGGATAAAGAAATTATTGTTAATCAAGATCAACTAACAATTCTATTTAATAAACAAATTTCACCTAATAAATTTAAAGAAGGAGGTGCAGCTATATTACAAGCTCTTAACAAAAATCATCATAATGTTATAGAAGGTATAAAATTTAATAAACCCTTATTAATTAATAAACTTCGACTACCTAACCGTTCATATGTAATATTAACTAAACAAAAAAGTCCCGAAGAACAAAGTCCATGAGCAATTATTAATGTATAAGAACCACAAAATCCTAAATATCTTAAAGTTATAAGACCTCCTAAAACAATTCCTATATGAGCAACAGAAGAATAAGCAATCAAAGCCTTTAAATCAGTTTGACGTAAACAAACTAAACTAATTAAAACACCCCCAATTAATCTAATTCTAATTCAAATATAATTATATTTAATACCACTTACTTGTAAAAAAGAAAAAACTCGCAATAACCCATATCCACCTAACTTTAATATAACTCCAGCTAAAATTATTGAACCAGAAACAGGTGCTTCTACATGAGCCTTTGGTAATCATAAATGAACCAAAAATATAGGTATTTTAACTAAAAAAGCTAAAATTAAAGATAAATATAATAAATCATAACAATTAACATAATTTATCAAAAGATAATAGTTCAATGTTATTAAAGTATTATATAAATAAAAAATTCCTACTAATATAGGTAAAGAAACTAATAAAGTATAAAATAAAAGATAAATACCAGCTTGTAAACGTTCAGGTTGATACCCTCAACCCAAAATTAAAAATAAAGTAGGAATCAATCTTCTTTCAAAAAATAAATAAAACATAAATAAATTTATTCTGCCAAAAGTTAAAACTAAACATAATAATAAAATTAATACATTAATTAAAAAAAAATTTTCATAGTTACTATATTTATTAATAGATTCACTAGAAGTAATTATAAGTGTACAAATTCAAAAACTTAATAAAATTAATCCATATGAAATAATATCAAACCCCAAAAAATAAGAAATATTTACAAAATAATTTCTACAATAATTCATTAAGATAAAAACAAAACTTACCAAAAATAGTAAATTTTGAACCGTTCAAAATGAATTTATAATAAAACAAAAAGGTATAATAAAAATTATTATAAAAATTAACTTTAACATTGCAATACATTAAATGACTGAAAATAATCATTTCCATGAGTTCGAATTATAGATACTAAAATTGAAAGACCCAAAGCCCCTTCACAAACACTAAAAGTTAAAAATATTATACTAAAATATCTTCTAAAATCTATTAAATTTAAATAAATAAATAATAAAAAAAATAAACTTAAAACAATATATTCTAATCTTAAAAGCATAGACAATAAATGTTTACGATTAAAAACGAAAACAAATACTCCTATTAAAATTAAAAAACAAGGTAATCCCCAATATAATAATATTAACATTAGTTTTAATAGTTTAACAAAAACATTGGTCTTGTAAATCAAAAATAAGAATTAATCTTTTAAAACTTCAAGAGAAAAGAAATAACTTTATCATTAATCCCCAAAATTAATATTTTAAATAAACTACCTCCTGATATTATACAATTAACTTTATATTCAACAACATTGATTTCTAGTCTTATTTTTATTCAAATAAATCATCCATTAGCAATAGGATTAATATTATTAATTCAAACATTACAAATTTGTTTACTAACTGGATTAATGGCTAAAAGATTCTGATTCTCATATGTATTATTTTTAATTTTCCTAGGAGGAGTATTAGTATTATTCATTTACGTTACATCACTAGCATCAAATGAAATATTTACACTTTCAATGAAAACAGCTTATTCATTTAGTTTAATCTTCATTTTATTTATAAGTATTAGATGATTTATAGATAAATTATATATTTCATCCTTCATTCAAAATAATGAAATACAAACTATAATTAATTTAAGTATATTCACAGAAGAAAATTCTCTAAATCTTCATAAATTATACAATTACCCGACAAATTTAATTACTATTTTATTAATAAACTACTTATTAATTACATTAATTGCAGTAGTAAAAATTACTAAATTATTCTACGGACCCCTTCGATTAATAAATTAAACTAATGAATAAACCTTTACGAACCCAACACCCATTATTCAAAATTGCAAATAATGCTCTAGTAGATCTTCCAGCTCCAATTAATATTTCAGCCTGATGAAACTTCGGATCACTATTAGGATTATGTTTAGTAATCCAAATTCTAACAGGACTTTTCTTAGCTATACATTACACAGCAGATATTAATTTAGCTTTCAACAGTGTTAATCATATTTGTCGAGATGTAAATTATGGTTGATTATTACGAACTTTACATGCTAATGGTGCATCATTTTTCTTCATTTGTATTTATCTACATATTGGTCGAGGAATCTATTACGGTTCATACTTATTTACACCTACATGACTAGTAGGAGTACTAATTCTATTTTTAGTTATAGCTACAGCATTCATAGGTTATGTTTTACCATGAGGACAAATATCCTTCTGAGGAGCTACAGTTATTACAAATCTATTATCTGCAATTCCTTACTTAGGGATTGATTTAGTTCAATGAGTCTGAGGAGGATTCGCAGTAGATAATGCAACTCTTACGCGATTCTTTACATTTCATTTTATTTTACCATTTATTGTATTAGCAATAACATTAATTCATCTATTATTTTTACATCAAACAGGATCTAATAACCCAATTGGATTAAATTCTAATATTGATAAAATTCCATTCCATCCATATTTTACATACAAAGATATTGTAGGATTTATTATTATAATTATAGCACTTCTATTATTAACTTTAATTAACCCTTATTTATTAGGAGACCCTGATAATTTCATCCCTGCTAATCCTCTAGTAACGCCAGTACACATTCAACCTGAATGATATTTTTTATTTGCATATGCAATTTTACGTTCTATTCCTAATAAATTAGGAGGAGTTATTGCATTAGTTTTATCAATTGCAATCCTAGCAATTTTACCATTTTATCATTTAAGAAACTTCCGAGGAATCCAATTTTATCCTGTAAATAAAATTCTATTTTGAATTATAGTAGTTACTGTAATTCTATTAACATGAATCGGAGCACGACCTGTAGAAGATCCTTATGTACTAGTTGGACAAATTTTAACAGTAGTTTACTTCTTATATTACATTATTAATCCACTAATTAATAAATGATGAGATAATTTAATTAATTAGTTAATGA
This sequence comes from Anastrepha fraterculus, assembly GCA_037575425.1. Taxonomy (NCBI): domain Eukaryota; kingdom Metazoa; phylum Arthropoda; class Insecta; order Diptera; family Tephritidae; genus Anastrepha; species Anastrepha fraterculus. The sequence continues at coordinate 22,322 of JAYXIM010013659.1, read as the reverse complement.
GCTTGAACAAGCATATGTTTTGAAAACATAATATAGGAACAAAAATTTCCTATTAACTTTACTAAAATCAATTAACAATATATAATATATTAAAAATAATTTAACTCCAATAAAAAACAATAAATAATTTAAAGAAAAAGGTAAAAAACACTTTCAAGCTAAATATATTAATTTATCATAACGAAACCGAGGTAAAGTTCCACGAACTCAAATGAAAACAAATGAAATAAAAACCAATTTCAAATAAAACACTAAATTAAACAAATCACAACCAAAAAAAATTACACAAAATAATATACTTATAAATAAAATTCTAGCATATTCAGCTATAAAAATTAAAGCAAATCCACCACTTCTATATTCAATATTAAATCCTGAAACTAATTCAGACTCACCTTCAGCAAAATCAAAAGGTGTTCGATTAGTTTCAGCTAAACAAATACAAAATCAAACAAGTCTAACTGGAAATATAATAACAACAAATCAAATATAACTTTGATAATAAAAAAAATCTAAAATATTATAACTTCCAATTAAAAAAACAAAAGATAATAAAACTAAAGCCATTCTAACTTCATAAGAAATAGTTTGAGCAACAGCTCGCAACCCACCTAATAAAGCATAATTAGAGTTAGATGATCAACCAGCTACTATAACAGCATAAACTCCTAATCTAGTACAACACAAAAAAAATAAAATACCTAAATTAAAAGAAAATAATTTTACAAATAAAGGAATACATAATCAAACAATTAAAGAAATAAATAAAGAAAAAATAGGAGAAAAATAATAAGAAATATAATTTGATAAAAGAGGATAGGTTTGTTCCTTAGTAAATAACTTAATTGCATCACAAAAAGGTTGAGGAATCCCTATTAAACCAACCTTATTAGGGCCCTTACGAATCTGAATATATCCTAATACTTTACGTTCCAAAAGAGTTAAAAAAGCTACTCTTACTAAAACACAAATTACTAAAATTAATCTACCAACAAAAGACAAAATCATTTCCATAAAAATCAAGTACTATTTGTAGTATAAACTACATAAATAAATTCTAAATTTATTGCACTAATCTGCCAAAATAGTTTATTTATATTAATAATATTCTATTATTTAAAATATAATTATTTTAATATTTGGTCCTTTCGTACTAAAATATTACAATTTATTAAAGATAGAAACCAACCTGGCTTACGCCGGTCTGAACTCAGATCATGTAAGGATTTAAAAGTCGAACAGACTTAATTTTTGAACGGCTACACCCAAAATTATACCTTAATCCAACATCGAGGTCGCAAACTTTTTTGTCGATATGAACTCTCAAAAAAAATTACGCTGTTATCCCTAAAGTAACTTAATCTTATAATCAATATTAATGGATCAATAATTCATAAATTAATGATTTAAAAAAATTAAAAGTTCATTAAATTTTAATATCACCCCAACAAAATAATTAATATAAAAAAAATAAAATAAATCAAAAAAATTTAGTTTATATTAAATATAAAGATTTATAGGGTCTTCTCGTCTTTTAATAAAATTTTAGCTTTTTAACTAAAATATAAAATTCTATTATAAATTTATATGAAACAGCTTATACTTCGTCCAACCGTTCATACCAGCCTCCAATTAAAAGACTAATGATTATGCTACCTTTGCACAGTCAAAATACTGCGGCCATTTAAAATTATTCAGTGGGCAGGTCAGACTTTAAATTTAATTCAAAAAGACATGTTTTTGTTAAACAGGCGAGTATAAATAAAATTTGCCGAGTTCTTTATATAAACTTCTCAATATAAAATATTTTAACAATATAATTAAATATACTAATTTGATCATTATTACTTTTTATTTTAAAATTAATAAAAAAATTTTTATAAATTCAATGAAAACAAAATTAAATAATATAAATTATAAAATAATTTATAACAAACTTATAAATGATTGCTAATTCTATGCATACATTTTAAATAAATTATTCAATGATTTTTAATATTTTATTTTAAAGCTTATCCCTTAAAATATTCAAATTAATAAATTTTTAAATTAAAAAAATAAATTAAAAATTAAAAATTTGTAAATTAAATTTATTTCTAAAAAAACTAGATACCTTTATAAACGAATAACATTTCATTTCTAATAATTTATTTAAAATAATTTTGATACATTAACTTTAATAAATTATTAACTCTTATAAAATCGAGATTAATAAATAATTATTAATTATTAGATCAACCCTGATACACAAGGTACAATAAACTAAATTTTCTTTTTAATCAAAAATTTTTCAATTTATTTCAATATTCTTTCACAATACATAATAAACTATTATTAAAATTATTTTTTCACTAAAACTTACTAAAACATTATTTTTTATAATTATTTTTAATAAATTATATTAATAATAAAAAAAAATTAATAAATAAATATTAAAATTCAATTTATATTGATTTGCACAAAAATCTTTTCAATGTAAATGAAATACTTTACTTTATAAGCTTTAAATTGTCATTCTAGAGGCACCTTCCGGTACATCTACTATGTTACGACTTATCTTATCTTAATAGTAAGAGCGACGGGCGATGTGTACATATTTTAGAGCTAAAATCAAATCTTTAATCTTTAAAATTTTACTATCAAATCCACTTTCAAAAAAAAATTTCAAATTTAAATCCATTTAAATAAATTTATTGTAACCCATCTCTACTTAAATATAAGCTACACCTTGATCTGATATAAATTTTAATAAAAATTATTGAAAATTATTACTCTAATAAGATATTCTAATAACGACGGTATATAAACTGAAAAACAAATTTAAGTTAGGTACATCGTGGATTATCAATTATAGGACAGGTTCCTCTGAATAGACTAAAATACCGCCAAATTTTTTAAGTTTCAAGAACATAACTATTACTACCTTAGTATTTATTAATTACATTTTAAATAATAGGGTATCTAATCCTAGTTTATTTATAAAATTTACAAGCTTCAATTAAAATTTAATAAAAATAAATAATTTTAAAATTTCACCTAATAAAATTATACATATTTTATTTATATAAAATTTAACTTTTACCAAAAATATTTTATTTGTATTATTTGTATAACCGCGGCTGCTGGCACAAATTTAGCCAATACTATATAAAATTACTAATTCCAAATTTCTTTGATTTATAAAATTAATTACTGAGAATAAAAAAATAAATTAATTATTATTAAAATAAATAAAATTTCACACAAAAATTTACATATAAAATAAATCAATAACAAAAACATAAGCCAAAATAAAACTTTAATAATTAAATAAATTAAAAAAATAAAAAAAATTTTTAGTTTAATCTATTTATTTAATAACATAAATTAGTTATTTATTTAACAAATATTAATTAAATTTAACTAAAATATTTATTTAATAAATTCTTAATTATTAACAAAAATAAGTAAAAAAAATTTTTAGTTAGTTTTTTTATAAAATAAACCTAAATTAGTAATTCCTCCTTAAAAGTAAAAAGACCCCTAATCAAATTTACCATTTCTCATTAAAAAAAATTCAATGAAAACAGCTTATTTCATTTCAAATGTTTTCATTGAATTTAACTACTTATATAAAATCAACACAATAAATATAAATTATTAATTAATTAACTTAATGATAATTAAAATTAGTTAAAAAATTTAGTTTAATCTATTTATTTAATAAATTCTTAATTATAAATTTAATTTTATATAAAAATATTTAAACTAAATTTAAAATTTAATAAAACATTTTAATATTTCTTCCTTAAAAATAAAAAGATCCTAATCAAATTTACTACCAAAAAAATTCAATGAAAACAGCTTATTTCATTTCAAATAAGTTCATTAAATTTAATAAATTAATAAAACTTTAAATAATACAAATAAATTAATAGAACTAATGAGTATAAAATAATTATATTTAATTTAAATTATTTAGCATAAAAAATTTAGTTTAATAACAAAATAAAATTAAATTTATAATTAAGAATTTATTAAATAAATAGATTAAACTAAATTTTTTTTTTTTTTTTTTTTTTTCATATTTATTAAATTTCAATATTTATTGATAAATAACCCTCTTATTTTTTAATTTTTAAAAATTTTTTTTTCTAAATAATATATTTTATAATAGTAAGACCTATACTAAGTTAGATTAATAAATATCTATATGTATATAAATATTTAATTAATTAATAGATGCCTATTAATTTTGTTAAAAAACCCCTTTAAATTAGAAAATACAGAATTGTATATTACATTTATAGGCACATACTTTGATCTAACGTTAGACATTTGTATAAATTAATAATAAAAATTAAATTTTTTATATTCATCTATATATTTATCTATGAGTTGTGATTTTAACTCTCGGAGATGTCTATATTGGAATTTTTAATTATCTAGATAGATAAAATACTATAATAATTAATTTACTATATTTAATTATTAAAATAAAATAAGTAAATTTAATTAAATTTATCCCGTTTCTAATAAATCAACTAATAAAAAAAAAAAAAAAAAAAAATTCAATGAAAACAGCTTATTTCATTTCAAATAAGTTATTTTCCTTTAATGAATTGCCTGACAAAAAGGGTTACCTTGATAGGGTAAATTATGTAATAACTTTTACATTCATTATATTTAATAGAATTAAACTATTTCTAAAAGTATCAAAAACTTTTGTGCATCATACACCAAAATATAAACATTTATTAATAAAAAATAATAATAAAATAAATTAAATTTAGTTTAATCTATTTATTTAATAAAAAGATAAGCTAATTAAGCTACTGGGTTCATACCCCATTTATAAAGGTTTTAATCCTTTTCTTTTTAATTTTCAATAATTCTGCCAAAATCATATTTTTTTTTATTTTAATAGTAGGAACATTAATTACAGTATCATCTAATTCTTGATTAAGAGCTTGAATAGGTTTAGAAATTAATTTGTTATCTTTTATCCCCCTAATAAGAGATAACAATTTAATATCAACAGAAGCCTCTCTTAAGTATTTTTTAACTCAAGCAATAGCATCTGCTGTTTTATTATTTGCTATTATCATAATATACCTTAATAATTTCCCTATACTACATTCAAATTCAGTATATAATGATATAATTATCTATTCTTCTCTTTTATTAAAAAGTGGGGCAGCCCCTTTCCATTTTTGATTTCCTAACGTTATAGAGGGATTATCATGAATAAACGCTTTAGTATTAATAACATGACAAAAAATTGCCCCAATTATATTAATTTCATATATCACAATTCAACAAAACAATTTTATTTTTTCAATTATTGTTCTATCAACAATTATTGGATCAATAGGAGGATTAAATCAAACATCTTTACGAAAATTAATAGCATTTTCATCAATTAATCATCTAGGATGAATGTTAGCTGCAATACAAATAAGTGAATCAATATGAATAATTTATTTTTGTTTTTATACATTTTTATCCTTTAGTTTAACATTTATCTTCAATAATTTTAAAATATATCATATTAATCAATTGTTTAATTCATTTTTTAATTCAAAAATTTTAAAATTTATGTTATTTCTAAATTTACTATCTTTAGGTGGTCTTCCACCATTTATTGGGTTTTTACCAAAATGATTAGTTATTCAATTATTAGTTTTAAATAATCAATACACCCTTACAACAATTATAACAGTAATAACTTTAATCACATTATTTTTTTATTTACGCTTATGTTTCGCTGCTTTTATACTAAACTATAATGAAAATAATTGAACAAATTATATACAAGTCAACAAAATTTCATTTAAATGTATAATAATTTTATCTTTTATTTCCACATTTAGTTTAATCTTAGTATCTATTATCTACCTAACTTTATAATATCATCATAAGCTAAATCAAAAATTTAATATTTTATAAAAATTTTAGTTTAATCTAAAATAAAGAAAGGCTTTAAGTTAAATAAACTAATAACCTTCAAAGCTATAAATATAAGTTAAATCTTTTAAGCCTTAGTAATACTATATTTATACTCCTTTAGAATTGCAGTCTAATGTCATTATTGACTATAAAGCTCTAAATTTTAAATTTAATTTTATTTTGTTATTAAACTCTATTTATTTAATAAATTTTTGATTAAAAAGAATTTATTCTTATAAATAGATTTACAATCTATCGCCTAATCTTCAGCCATTTAATCTATTTATTTCTTATTTAATTATTAAAGAATATTTTAATTGTCTTAATCGCAACAATGATTATTCTCAACAAATCATAAAGATATTGGAACATTATATTTCATTTTTGGAGCATGAGCTGGAATAGTAGGAACATCTCTTAGAATTCTAATTCGAACTGAATTAGGACATCCAGGAGCCTTAATTGGAGATGATCAAATTTATAATGTAATTGTAACAGCTCACGCATTTGTGATAATTTTTTTTATAGTAATACCTATTATAATTGGAGGATTTGGAAATTGATTAGTACCTTTAATATTAGGAGCACCTGATATAGCATTCCCACGAATAAATAATATAAGATTTTGATTATTACCTCCTTCTCTTACACTATTACTAGTAAGTAGTATAGTAGAAAACGGAGCTGGTACAGGATGAACTGTTTATCCTCCATTATCATCTCTAATCGCTCATGGAGGAGCTTCAGTAGATTTAGCCATTTTTTCATTACATTTAGCTGGAATTTCATCAATTCTAGGAGCAGTAAATTTTATCACAACAGTAATTAATATACGATCTACTGGTATAACATTTGATCGAATACCTTTATTTGTATGAGCTGTAGTATTAACAGCACTATTATTACTTTTATCTTTACCAGTACTAGCTGGTGCAATTACTATATTATTAACTGACCGAAACTTAAATACATCTTTTTTTGATCCTGCTGGAGGAGGAGATCCAATTTTATACCAACATTTATTTTGATTTTTTGGTCACCCAGAAGTTTATATTCTAATTTTACCTGGATTTGGAATAATTTCTCATATTATTAGCCAAGAATCAGGTAAAAAGGAAACATTTGGTTCTTTAGGAATAATTTATGCAATAATAGCAATTGGACTATTAGGATTTATTGTATGAGCTCATCACATATTTACTGTTGGAATAGACGTAGACACACGGGCATATTTTACATCAGCTACTATAATTATTGCAGTACCAACAGGAATTAAAATTTTCAGTTGATTAGCTACACTACATGGAACTCAATTAAATTACTCACCAGCAATATTATGAGCTCTAGGATTTGTTTTTTTATTTACAGTAGGAGGATTAACTGGAGTAATACTTGCTAATTCATCTGTAGATATTATTTTACATGATACTTATTATGTAGTAGCACACTTTCATTATGTATTATCTATAGGAGCAGTATTCGCAATTATAGCTGGATTCATTCACTGATACCCTTTACTTACTGGATTAAATATAAACCCTAGATGATTAAAAAGTCAATTTATTATTATATTTATCGGAGTAAATTTGACATTCTTTCCTCAACATTTTTTAGGACTAGCAGGTATACCTCGACGATATTCAGATTATCCAGATGCATATACAACATGAAATATTATCTCAACTATTGGATCTTCTATTTCATTACTAGGGATTCTATTTTTCTTATTTATTATTTGAGAAAGTATAATTTCCCAACGACAAGTTATTTACCCTATACAACTAAGTTCATCAATTGAATGACTTCAGAATACCCCTCCTGCTGAACATAGTTATTCTGAATTACCACTTTTAACTAATTTCTAATATGGCAGATTAGTGCAATGGATTTAAGCTCCATATATAAAGTATTTCACTTTTATTAGAATTATAAATATAAATAATCTATTTATTTAATAAATTCTTAATTATAAATTTATTTATAATAATATAATATACATATTTATAAATATAATGACAACATGAGCAGCCCTTGGCCTTCAAGATAGTGCCTCTCCTTAATAGAACAATTATCATTTTTTCACGATCACACTCTTATAATTTTAGTAATAATCACAACTTTAGTAGGTTATTTAATATTTATATTATTTTTTAATTCCTATACAAATCGAAATCTACTTCATGGACAAACTATTGAAGTAATTTGAACAATTTTGCCAGCTATTATTCTATTATTTATTGCTTTTCCTTCTTTACGACTTTTATACTTAATTGACGAAATTAATGAACCTTCAGTAACTCTAAAAGCTATTGGACACCAATGATACTGAAGTTATGAATATTCAGATTTTATAAATGTAGAATTTGATTCATATATAATCCCAACAAATGAATTAACAGTAGATAGATTCCGATTACTAGATGTAGATAATAGTGTTCAATATCGAGAGATGATAAAGAAGATATTGGAAGATACGGATGTGGACGATATGTGGCTTCAACAGGACGGTGCCACTTGTCACCAGCTAACGAAGCAATGGCTCGTTTGCGCGAAAAATTAGATGGCCGAATAATCTTACGTCGCGGCGATGTCAATTGGCCGCCAAGATCATGTGATTTGACACCGTTGGACTTCTTTCTTTGAGGTTATTTGAAAGAAAAGGTGTGCGTCGATAAATTAGCAGCAATTTAAGAGCTAAAGGATGAGATAATTCGGCACATTAACGGCATAGAACCTCAATTATGCCTCAGCGTCATCGAAAATTTGGACCATCGGATGGAGGTGTGCCGCCGAGGCCGCGGGGGCTGTTTGGCCAATATTTTGTTCTTTGCGTAATTGAGCTATACCAGTATTATCATATTAAAGAGTAATGACAATGATTGCTTAAAAAAATTGTATTTTATTCAAAATCAATACCGGCCCTTGAAACTTAACCAGCCTTTACATAAATTTTAACCCTTGATAGCCGAAACTCCCCGCCACGGGGACATGAAAAGAATTCAGTTTTCATTTCATTTATTTATCATCGACAAATGTTCCAGCTTTGTACATCCTGAGCTTGTTCGTCATATAAAGTTACAAATCAAGTAAACATATTGAATTCATATCTCCATAAACCAGTTTAAATGTTTAGTTTATACTGCTCTATCTTTATACAACCAATATTCGGCGACAAAGTTATAGCAGTTGCGTGTTTCCATACATTTGCCTACTTGAATCAGAAGCAGTGAGTATAATGAGGAACTAAAAAATTATACATCACACGCAACATTTGGTTGAAAAAAATAACTAGTTTTCTGCCATTTAAGTAATAGCTTAATGAATTCCATTTTTTCTTCTACTCATAATTCCATTTCTTTCGTCTCGTCATCTGCCTCCCATGTCTACGAAATGCCTAGTTTCGAGATATAATTACGTTTAATTTGCACAACTTGCACTAATTATGAACCCATTCAGTGTCACAAACTCTGCCACAAACAGGAAGTACAGCAGTGCTACTGAATACTTTAGACTACACCCATAAAAGCAGGCAGAAGCAAAGCTCTTAAGTAACCAACTAAGCACTCGTTGCGGTTGCCGATTGGTGAGGTGGCTTTGAAATAAGTTGCATGCATTAGCAGTAAAAAGTTGCTTGTGGTACTAATTAACAGCAGTTTAAAGGCACCGCACTCATCCTCTGCCCATGTGTTTATTCTCTAAGATCGGGTAGTTGGCAGGCTGCATAGTAGCCAATTAAAGAGCAAAAAGTTCAGACACATGTATGAACTTATGTGGTGGTAGTAGGCTGACCTGTGCTACAAAACCGCATAGGGGTAAGAGAAACATGTGGACGGAAGAGAAGGAAATGGAACTAAAACAACTTTGGTGGAGCGGAACAGTGGTGAACTATTTACAAATGGTGTAATTTTAATTTTAGTTTATATATTAATTGTAATTCTTATTGTACGGGTAATTGTAATTGTATTTGTAATTGTAAGTGTAAGTGTAAGGGTAATTGTAGTTGTAAATGTAATTGTAATTGTAATTGTAATTGTAATTGTAATTGTAATTGTAATTGTAATTGTAATTGTAATTGTAAATGTAATTGTAATTGTAACTGTAATTGTAATTGTAAGTGTAATTGTTATTGTACTTTTAATACCAATTGTAATTGTATTTGTAATTGTAATTATAATTGTGTTTGTAGTTATACTTGAAATTATAATTGTAATTGTAATTATAATTGTAATTATAATTGTGTTTGTTGTTATAATTGAAATTATAATTGTAATTGTAATTGTAATTGTAATGGAATTGTAATTGGAATTGTAATTGGAATTGTAATTGTAATTGTAATTGTAATTGTAATTGTAATTGTAATTGTAATTGTAAGTCTAATTATGATTGTAAATGTAAGTGCAATTATAATTGTAATTGTAATTGTAATTGTAATTGTAATTTTAACTGTAATTCTAATTCTGAGTGTAATTCTAATTGTAATTGTATATGTAATTTTAATTGTGACCGCAATTGTGATTGTAATTGTAATTGTAATTGTAATTGTAATTGTAATTGTAATTGTAATTGTAATTGTAATTGTAATTGTAATTGTAATTGTAATTGTAATTGTAATTGTAATTGTAATTGTAATTGTAATTGTAATTGTAATTGTAATTGTAATTGTAATTGTAATTGTAATTGTAATTGTAATTGTAATTGTAATTGTAATTGTAATTGTAATTGTAATTGTAATTGTAATTGTAATTGTAATTGTAATTGTAATTGTAATTGTAATTGTAATTGTAATTGTAATTGTAATTGTTGTAATTGTAATTGTAATTGTAATTGTAATTGTAATTGTAATTGTAATTGTAATTGTAATTGTAATTGTAACTGTTATTGTAATTAGTATTGTATTTATAATTGTAATCGTAGTGGCAACTCTAATTGTAATTGTACTAGTAATTGGTAATTAGTAATTGCAATTGTAATAGCAATTTGTAATTGTACATTGTCAATTGTAATTGTAATTGTAGTTGTAACTGTAACTACAGTTGCAACTGAAACTTTGATTGTAATTGTATTGTAATTACTACTAAAATTTTAATTCTAATTACATTTGCAATGGTAATCGCAATAGAAAATTTAAATTGAAATGTTCAGGTGTAATTGGTAATGGTATTTACATTGGTATTGTAATTAAAACCGAGATTGACGAGAGTGATGCTATCTAGCAAAATAGTGGATAGACTATTTCCCACTCACTCCTATGCTGCGCGGGGACCGCGGCCTCCATGGAGATGAGATGCACCCACCCTTAAGAAGAGCTTAAAGCACTGCGACAAAGAAGCCTCAACAGGAACAAAGCTTCAGGACCAAACGGCTTCCCAACTGAAGCTCTCGTCAACCTTACTAGCGTCGGATAATGGAGATGTACAAACAATCTGAGTGGCAGATGAACAGCGAAGGCTTTATTTCCATCAATAGGCAGATAGGTCGGGAGCCGAACTTCTCGCGAGGTGGAGTACTTCCTAACTCGGTTCCTTTCTGGCCACAGATTCTCTACCGCATTGGCAAGGTAATCGACCCCAACTGGGTATTTAAACGAAGCGCCGAGCTATGACGCTGGAATACACGTTTTTTTAGTTGCGATAGATGGCTCGCAGAAAGTGATGCTCTGAGAAAGCAGATTGGCGACATCGTGCAGGGCAGCATAAGCAGCAAAATGTTCGAACCCGAGGGCAGCTGGATAGTGATACATCGAGAACGCACTACGAAAAAGAAGATAGACCTCGATACAATGCAACAAAGCAAAGCCTTACACGCAGGCACACGAAAAGACGAGAATATAGCATGAACGCTGGCTACAAATACGATGAACTCAGACGTGGGTGAATAGAATTGGTGCTTTATGGATATCGCTCTGAACCCTCACGAAGTAATGCAGAAAGTTGCACCGGGAAAGGAGTCTCCCCAGAAGTAGAGGAGCGATTGATTTAGTGGACACGAAGTGAGTGAGTGCGAATGCATTTTGAATCCAATCTGTAATTACTTGTAAATACAGAATATTATAACTGTATACAGTAACAATAATTGTAGGCGTAATTTGAACTGTTACTCCAGTTATAATTGGAACTAAATTATTTAAATCCATGCTGTGCTCACCTGGTTGGACACTGTACTCAACTTCAAAGACTTGCGCTGCCTTAAAGTGTGCAAATTGTGCAAAAAGCATTCGCAAACAAAACTAACCAATACACACCCTCACACACACACTCCCTCACACATACAAACACACACCCACAGAGCACAGACCTTAGTTAGCCAACATTCCTTGCTCGCCATTAATAATACTTCTGTACTTCTGCATTATCCATCCAAATGCCATGTTGATGTTCAGTGAATTTGCAAGTTGCACAAGCGACTTTTTTCTACTTAATTTGCATGTGCAACATGCCACACAAAACACGATTGCACTTTTGCACCAACTTTTAACGTACATCGCTTCTGTGGTTCTTCACTCGGTAAACTTCCGTCCGTACTCTACTTTCCTTCGCGAGTGTTCTTCTCCTTTCCTTTTCGATCCCTTTTTATTTCTTGTTTTTCTTAAGCCGCGCATTCACTTCCGTCGAGCTTCTCTAATTGGCAGGGGCAACTAACGGTAATCGGCAGGCGCGCATAGACTGCAAAATGCAACCACCGGCTGACTGACTTTGTCGCCATTGTGGCAAATTGCTTTCCCAGCTACTAATTAGCATACAATGCGTAAATGGCGACAACTTTTTCCGCTCGACTTGCAAAACAAAACTACCGGCTTGTATTGTGCTCAACCGTGCTTACGTAAGTGTATTCGAATATGGCTTAGTGCTTGTGTTAGGAGCTTCTTAAGTGATGTCTTTAAAAAATTTTAGAGAAGACAAGCGAAACCACACTGCACTGAGACGCTCAACTTAAAGTTTAAACAACAATAAAGCGAAGAACGTAAATACGAAATTTAAAATTTGGTGTTACTAGCTCGACTAAATAGTGAAATTTTTATAATTTTTTGCACTTTGCTCGCTTTAAAGTATTTTATTAAAAGTAGAATAATTTTGTCATTTATGGACTTGGATAAATTTACTGGCTTTTCAATGAATCCATTTGTATGAGTACGGCACTTCTGCACCTACAGCTGTAATATCTTAGTGCGATGCACTTTTCGGTTAGACCAAAATAAAAATAAAAGTGTCAGCTAATTCTGCGGAGTTAGAGTTAAACGTGACCGTTTTAATTACGTTCGTTATGGGATGATGCGCAGCATGTAATCGTAAAATCACCCCTATAATAAAATTAGTATAACACCCTGTATATATAAATTAGTGGAACGAGTGCGAAATGAAATATAGACTCGCGTCAGTCTGCATTTGGCTGCTTTGGCTAAATGAGCGGACGCTTATTCAGGCTAAAATTATTTGTCATATTATGGACAACCTTTCTTGACGTACAACAAGCATTCGACAGAGTTCGGCATATAGGACTACTCTTTAAAATTAAAAAACTTTTACCAGCACATTTTTACTTAGTGCTTAAATCTTATCTAAGCGACAGGCACTTTTATGTAAAGCACCAAGATGCGTCATCTGAAATTTATAGTATCAACGCAGGTGTGCCTCAGGGTAGCGTTTTAGGCCCAGTCTTGTATACGATATTTACTTACGACATGTCGACAACAGAAAAGGTAGAAGTGGCGACTTTTGCTGATGATACAGCCTTCATCGCATCTAGTGAGTCCCCTACAGACGCCTCCTCCCTGCTACAAAATCACTTACACACTTTGGAAACTTGGCTCAATAAATGGAAAATTAATATTAATCATGAAAAGTCTATTCATGTTAAAGAGAACAATGTCATCCAGTGTATTAAATGGTCATCAAATTCCTACTAGCGACACAGTCAAGTACTTGGGAATGCATCTTGATCGACGCCTCACATGGAAAAATCATATTAAAGCTAAGCATAAACAGTTCAAAAATAAAACCAAAAGAATGTACTGGCTACTTGGTGGCAAATCTCAACTTAGTCTAGAAAACTTTAACCTTGTTAAAAGCTATATTGAAGCCTATATGGACCTACGGTATACAGCTTTAGGGAACTGCTAGTAGGTCCAATGTGGAGATTTTGCAACGCTACCAGTCAAAGACCTTACGAACACTTGTTAATGCACCTTGGCTTATCACAAACGAAGCCATACACATGGATCTAGGTATTCCATTTGTTAAGAGAGAAATCTCAGTATATTCTAAGAGATACATTGAACGATTGTCAAATCATATAAACACAAATGCTATTTGCTTGTTGGACACAACCAATGAAATTAGACGATTAAAGCGCAATCATGTCTTACTAACTTGCCATTCCTTTAAATTTGTCAATTTAATAATAATAATAATAATAAAAAGAGCTAAATATAAAATTGTTAAAATGCTCCAATAAATTTTAAAATTCTAATATAAGTTATAGATGAAGTAAGCTATACAATTTTCGAGTAAAAATTAAATCTGATAACATAAGATATGCATAAGAATTGTAAAAAGAAACAATTCTATAGTTTTTTATGTAGTTTTGCACCAGTATAAATACTATGCTGTCATCAGTTAATAAGATCTCTTTGCTGAATATCTGTATTCTAAGATAGATTGCAAATAAAGTATTTCCATTAAAAAAAAAATATATGTTATGGACATTATTAACGCACTTCTTAAGCACAGGAAGACAACTCTCGATGTACAAAACAGCAAATTCAGCTTAACCCGTTTTTTAAATGTAGGTTCGCTTTTGCTGCGCTCACCATCTGGAACTCGCTTGGGTTTTGGTCTTGCCAATTAGATTACTTTAGCAGGTCATTCGATGCTGGAAAGCTTGAAGCATTATTTTGGAGTCTATTCATTGCCTGCAAATCACAAGATAACTCTTGCTGTCATTTACACAAAGGAATGAAGAATTTAAAGCAAACAAATTCTGGGAAAGGGCACATAGTCTCTGTTTATCAAATACTGCCAGTTATTGAAAAACTGATGGATGTCATATTATGGAGCCATTAAAAATTATTCGTACTGACGGCAGTTCAGTATCTGATAGCATCATTTTTTTGACGTGATAACGTCTTATAATCCGATGTAGCCGGCTGCACGCACCAAAAAATGCGGCGTTAACTTACTCATGCGTCGCTACCTTGCTTGAACTGCAAGCGAGAGCGCGGAAAGAACGACGAAGAGGTATTGGCTAGTTAGCGATTGCGATTCTAGTGACTAACCACAATTTAGTTTTTGAACTTTTCAGTAGTAGCAGTAATTCTGTATTTACCTATTTATAAATATTGCATCTTACATTTCAATAATTTTTACAATAATGTCGTTTAAATATAAAAATGCATAAAGAAAGAAATAATAAAAATTGTGGCAATAACAATGTTGTTCGGTCACAGCTCAGAAAATTAAATCAAAAAAATAGACTCCCTGCAATAAGAACATTTCTATAGCGTAAGGCGGAGTATATAAAGCAAGATAGTCTTTTCCAATTGTGGCCATTCAGCATATCTATTACTTCTGCTTCATATCAGCTTCGCTGCGTTTGGGTATTTTGTTCTGATCTCCTTCTTTAGTACCGGACATCTTCCTAAGAAGTGTTGCTGCATATTCCTCTTGCTCGTTTAAATCTGACAGAAGGGTGCATATTTTCTGAGCATTTCCATACGTAGTTGCATTTAGCATCAGTAAACGAGCTTACCTTGTCTCTGAAAATTGTCGTAATTGTCAGCTAGCCGCATATCTTCTTTAATATATGATTCCCCTTTTTAGTAGTCTAAATGTTTATAAATTCGCGTCGCGCTTGACTGTGCTTTGTGCCTTGTCATGTGGATATCTTTTATTTTCATTTTGTTAAGAAATTGCACACAGCGATCTAGCCAGTCTATAGCGGTGATGTTTTCTTCAAACTTTAGACCAAACTCCATATCCATGTCGTTCAGATGCTTAAGCCAAAACACATTTTTACTTAAGATGCCTTGTGTTAGTTTGTGTGGGAGTCGGTTGCAATTATATTTATAAATAGTTTTCCAAATATACTTCATGTGTAGTTCTAAAGAATACATGTGGCTATCTTCTAAATTAGTTTCTAACATTATTGCATAGTTCGGAGTGAATAAGGGTAGTTTGAGGATTCTTCTAATGAAGTACCGTTAAAGTTTATTTACTTCATCGAATAAGGCGTATATCCCCAATCTTGCGCCGCGTAGGTTTGTATCACTTGCAGTATACTGCTTGGAACAGCTTCCATTTTGATTCTAATGAAACTGAATGGCTTTTCGCTGTGTAACCAGTTCCATGGTACAATTAATACTAGCTGTTGCTGAAGTATTCCTTGGCCTCTAAGTGCTTGTCGAATGCCATTTTGGGGGTGAGAATGACACCAAGATATTTATATTCGGCCACCAATTGTAATTTCTCCACCTTGGTACCACCATTGTTCAGCCTGGGAAAGTCGTCCACCGCTTCTAAAGACCAGACATCTCGTTGATTTATTTAGAGTTTACTTCCATATTCCATTCAGCGCAGTTACTTCTCCAGGTTATCCAGTCATGGGCTGCGAAAATGACTTTAGGGTTATCCGCCAGGAGAACAATATCATCGGCCTGAAGGAGAAGACGTATATTCATGCCCTCAACCAATAGCCCAACTCTACTAAATAGTCATGCGCAATCGTTTAGGCATAAAGTGAAGAATAATTGGCGCCAACAGACATCCTTGTTTCATTAAACCAGTGCAGGTTTCGCAAAATGGCTCGGGCACTTCTCTGTCCCGTCCAAACCGTGCAGTATCTAGTATATCTCATAACTATTTTCTATGTATGTAGTTTGTGAATTTTGCGCCAAAGTTGATTCGTAGAGTACAGTTCCTAGTTTCTCACAGATTCTTTCTGCATTGAAATGAAGTGTAAAACAAGGAGATGTCCTTTCTCCCCGAGGAATACGAACGATTTAAAAGAACTCTTTTGTAAACGAGAGCAGAGCCATATATTTGCTGAAGTCGAAAGTACGGCTCATCGCGGTGCAAGATTGTCATGTGGGAGCATAAACTTTCGAAGCGGTGCAGCAGTTTGGCGCATTTGGGAGTTTTGTTCACCATTGTAGCGGTGATTCAATTTCTGCTAGTCAGCGATCGTATCAACGTCACAAGCAAACGAATTAGGCCCACCTTAACTTGTTCAAGTCCCGCGCTCTTGTCTAAAACTGCAAAGCCAACTATGTACAAGACCTCTATCAGACCAATCTTAACGCATGGACGTGGGGTAAGGATTTTAAAGTTGCTGATTGTGCGCTGATTGCTAGCATGGAAAGAAAAATTTGGCAGAAAGATTTTTGGTCCAACATGGCAGCAATGGCTGATGGTACCATACTAGACATTCCGGTACAACTCCGAACTAAACGGATCCCCACTCAGAACGAGACAACTGTGGGTTTTGTGAAAGCACAGCCTTGCCATAAGATGTGCTAGTCATGTGACCCGCAGCGCCCGCCGACTGGGCGCCGGGAAGAAAGCATGCCAGGACAGCTAATGGGCGTAAAGGCCAAACGGCAGGCCGAGGAACCGATAGATAGACGTAGTGCAATATGTGGATCTCAAGGACTTGAGGAATACGTAACTACGAAGTAAAAGCTCAAGATCGACCGCAGCGGAGCGAGCATTGTGAAGGAACCTTTGTCGCATTTGCGTTGTAATGCTGTGAAAGAAGAAGATTTCCTTATAAACTTAAGCTTTCCGTCACACAAGTCTTACTGATTTAATACATGATTTATATATACATAATGGAGGGACCAACAGTTTCAAGCCGACTCCGAACGGCAGATATTTTTTTATGAATAGCTTTTTCGTGGCGAGTAATACACTCGAAGGCTTGCCATTGCCTTGCCGAGGGGCGACCGCTATTAGAAACATGTTTTTTTTTACTTTTTGGTGTTTCACAGAGATTCGAACCTACGTTCTCTCTGTGAATTCCGAATGGTAGTCACGCATAAACCCATTCGGCTACGGTAGCCGAAAGAAAGAAAGTAAGTAAGTAAGTAAGTAAATTTATTAAGTACAAAAGTTACTAAATCGCTAATAAAATGTAATATACCCATTTGAGTGCTGCTACTTATGCAGTTTTGTAACGTAGTTTCTTCACTAATTTGATTACCAAACAAAAGCTATTAATCGAAGAGTCTCCCTAATTCATTTCAGAGTAAATTTCAAGGCGGTTGATATAAAACTTAAATGAAATTCACTTCGCATTATTGCCCAAATAACTTAACTTTGGAAACTTAATTTTGTAAAGTCAAAATCTGGCCTGTTAACAATGCACCTGAAATGTGTTAATAGAAAACAGGGTATCACAGATAATCGTTACCAGGCAAATGTGGAATAGTGGCACCTGTATGTTTCGGCAAATACTGTTACAGCCATTTTCAATTTCAAGAATAAATCAGAAAACTTTATTCACGGAGCCCAAAATGGCACCGTTAGTGATTTTTTTTTTAATAATAAAATTTTTAATTAAAGGTATAAAATTTCTTTCCACAAAAACTTTCCGAACACTCATACAAAGTGCACATCCCTGCTTTACGATCGTAAAACAATTACTGCTAACTGTTTTCTTCAAGCCTCCGGGAATAATTGCAAACGAATTGCATAATTATCGCACACACAAAAAGAAAATTCCTGAAAACTTTAATTATTTCTTAAGTTAGTTGCGTAAGTGAAATTCGGGGCGGCAGGCAGCGGAAAATCAACACAAACCAAATTTCAACCGCGCCGACAAACTTTCTGTTGCCACTTCCCTTCCATTTGTTCTATTATTCCATTTCGTTTGCGGGCATTAGTAATCAATTTGCCGGAATTTCCTGCTGCTGATTGTTGTGACTGTTGCAACTGCGATAACTGCAGCGAATGCAATGAGCAGAAAACAAAGAGGCAAGACGTATGCAACCACATGCCGTTTGCTAGAATTATCGGCTCTCATTAGCCACTAAAGAGTTTTGCACAACAAATTTATTTATTTCAAGATTAAAGAAGTAATAACAGTTGTCGGGTGCCTGGGGTTGTTGGAGCAAAATTATATATTAGAGTAGGAAGGAAGTTCAAACAGATTGAACGCAAATAATCTGTATAAGAAAATAGTTAGGGCAACGAGGATGAAACCCAGTAAGTTGCTATTGAAGTACAAATAATTTGGATTTTTTATATATGAGGGGCACAATTTAATCAAATATAGGCTAATGTCCTTTGTCGCTAGTGCATTTTAATTGTAATTTTCCTGTTTATAGTTATTTAACTAGTAAATAAATAAAAATAAGTTAATTGTGATATGTGAAACACCAACTAATTAAGATTTATATTATATTATAGATACCGAGTAAAATCATAATACCCATAAATAATGTCAAACTATTCCCTGATGGTTTGCATTTCAATTTATAAATACAATAGTACAATAATAATAATAATAATTCTTTGTATACTAAAAATGTCTCAAATGTTTTTTATTTAATACTGCTTATTGCAAAGGAATTGCGTGGGAACAAGCCCTTTTTCAAAGATTTCCAGCTAAAGAAGAAGTGAACAGTTGTATATTCTTATTTTATTACAGTAGTATATTTGACGAGTAAGCGATGAGTACCATGTAGGAGTTGAAGTTTTGGAAGAACACCAAAGTTGTCTATAAAGTTTCAAATTTGCCACGGCGTATGAGTAACTTAAGCTCAATTAAAAGTTTAGGGGCAATCAGAGGACCCGAAAAAATTATGATTTTCAATAATTTTGCTAGTCAGTTGTTTTATTTTGCACAAATACATCAATACATCCTAGTTTCGATTTGACTTTAGCAAAATTAAAAAAAAAAAGAAATAATAATTGTAAAAGTTATCGCTGTTTGTGTGAGCCCGTTTCTCCTGAAGTCCCTGGCGGTGATCTTCGCATGTCCTTGAGATTCATCTAGAATCCATCGGACAAGAGAAATTAGTTTTATTAAAAGATAATCCTGTGCCTCATCGAAGCCTTTTTCTCGAAATCGACAGTATGGCGGCCCAGGGAATAGTTTTCAGATTTTCGAGAAAAAAACCGACAATGGTTAAAAAAATCAAAATTTTGAAAAAAATTCTTCGATTACGCACGAGTTTTTTATGTTTTTCAAAAGCAGTATGCATTTACATTAAAATGTACCAAGCGGTTTTTAAGTTACAGTGATCACCAGTTCAAAAACATAGTTTTGAGAAAAACGCATTTAAAGTTTTGCTACTTTCTTGAACGCTCCGGAGCGCCTCAGCGCCCTTATTAATCGCTGGAATAAATCCTGAAGTTACTTGTAGGATTCACTTCAAATTTTTACACAATATGTTTAAGACTTTATACTTTAAGCTAATGCAAAAAAAAAATCCAGTTTTTTGAAAATTCAGACTACACCCCTAACCCCTTAATTCGAACAGAATAAACAGTAGCCAAATCTTGGTAGTAATGGCGAAGCGAATGTAGCTTTTTCTGCCGATGGTAATAGGGAAAATTCATTATTCGACACTGGCCTCGTCATTTTGTGGCGAATCCGCTGGCGACTCGCATCTCACAATTCGAGATTGCTAAATTTCCCCTATATTTTCATTTACTTCGGCAAATCACAATGCCAGCTAAAAGCTTGCAATACATGAATGATTAAAAAAGCGAAAAGACAAAATAGTACAGAGGATTGCAAGATATGCATTTACTATGTCATAGTTCAGGGTCATTTATTGGAAATTTTTTACCGAAGTTCGAAAAAAATATTTTGTATGTTTTTGTGATCTTTTTTTTTAAATATTAGCTTTTTTGTTCTTCTTTCTTTATTTGGATATTCGATTTTAAACGATTACCAATCGTACAAAATTAATTAAAACTCACAAAATAAGCTTTCCAAGTGAATAAATTGACTTAACTAGATTTACATATAGCAAATAAATAAATAAATACGAGTAAATACAATATTTTAATGTGAATGAAAGCCGCTACCAAAAAAGAATTGAATAACTTTTTTTTCTTTTTAAGTTATCTGTTCCATTTTTGTTTTAATTTGCAGATTGATCTTTAAAATTTATTAAAATGGATAACTGGGACACACAAACAAGAATTTGGATAGTCCGCCGCTATCACGCACTGGAGTCCGTAGTTTTGGTACAGAGAGAGTACAGGCGGATGTTTGGCGGCGATCCTAGAGCAGATGGACCATAATGAGACTGGTGAATAATTTTGCTGAGCAAGGAACAGTCGCAAGAAGGCCTTATCATCGAAACCCACCAGTTCGGACGGAGGAAACGATCGCTGCTGTAGCTGCAGCTATACAAAGCAATCCAAGGGTTTCAACAAGAAGCTTATCTGCTCAACTTGGTGTCAGCCGACAGTCTCTTGCAAACAATAATGCACAAAGATTTAGACTTATTTCCCTACAAAATTCAAAATGGTTAACAAACTGAACGCAGCAGACTTGCCGATTCGCTTGGAATTTTGTCAGAAGATCCTGCAAATGGTGGAAGAAGACCAAAACATGTTAAACTGCCTTTTCATGTCTGATGAGGCCCACTTCGATTCAAACAGCAATGTGAACAAACAAAATTGTCGAATATGGAGTACTTCTAACCCACAGATACTCCACGAGACGGAATTGCATCCTCTTCGCGTGACAGTGTGGTGTGCGGTTTCTTCACGCTGTATTGTCGGGCCTTATTTTTTGAAGAAAATGGTCCCACCGTTACGGTTACTGGAGACCGTTATTTGAAAATGCTGAAAGAATTTTTCTATCCAGAACTACGCCGAAAGAGAATTCCTTTCAACTCTGTGTGGTTTCAACAAGATTGGGCAACGTCTCACATAGCCCAGACTGTTATGACAGAGTTGCGACGAAAATTTCCCAATAAACTGATTTCAAGAAACTTCGAATTTCGTTGGCCCCCAGGTCGCCTGACCTTACTGCACCTGACTTTTTCTTGTGGGGTTTATGCAAACAAGAAGTTTATAAAACAAAGCCAACAAATTTGGATGAACTAAAACAATCCATTCGGGCAACAATTGCGGCTATTCCTGTCGCAACTCTCAAAGCAGCAATGAACAACTTTTTACTAAGATGCCACACTTGTGTCAACGAGCATGGGGGGCATTTAAATTCAATTATTTTTAAAACTAGTTAAGCTACATTTAATAAAATTTAATGACCTTCAACTTCAGCCACCCTGTATATTATTAACTATATTACAAAAGGCTTCTCTATCCCTGGAAACGTTCCATAGCTCTCTTATTCCCATGACAATTGTTTCTTCGACTTTACCTTCTAAGATTAGTTGCAGTAGTTGGTACTTTGGATTTCTGAGGACATGACCCAAA